>NW_020869786.1:581863-596863 GCF_003789085.1 Penaeus vannamei | reverse complement strand
CATATTATCTTCACTAATGATTTTCTTTGTATTTCAGCATTTGTATTACTTTATATTGTCAGATATTTAACCGCACGATACGTTTTCCAGTCCCGGCAGCAACACCAGCGTGGGAAACACGTTTTGAACACGTATGGCTCGAGACCAAACATGAACTCAAATATATGGAGTTTTACCGCGTGCCTTGACAGCTCTATTTCACTCTTTACTCTGATGTACACCAAGCTAAAGCCAACACCATAGGCCAGAGACATATAACATAAAATAAGGAGAGTGAATTATAGTATTGTAGTACCAAGGATAAACGTGGTGTTGACGAGACACAGGCGTCCGCCATATTTCGACTTTCATTCATAAAAGAGTAGATTGTTTTACTAAAATAAATGACGGGATTGCCAAGCTTTTACTGATCGATTTCAAGTTCTAAATGCAGATAGGCTCGTTAAACAGATATTATGTGTATGTATATATATATATGTGTGTGTGTGTGTGTGTGTGTGTGTGTGTGTGAAGAGAGAGAGAGAGAGAGAGAGAGAGAGTGGGGGACCGGGACAGAGAAGAAGAGAGAGAGAGAGAGAGAGAAAGAAAGAAAAATAGAGAGAGAAATGAGAATGAGATAATATATTTATCAATGATGTCCACTAAACAAGGAGCGTGTGAATCCTTCCCTAAAGTGACACGAAACCAGCCATTGAACTTAAACAAGGAACGATTTTTTTTGGCGGGAAACATCCGCGGGCAAAATTTGAATCCGCGGAAAACCTAACGATAAAAAATGGATGTCTGTGGACCTTAAAAGGTTAAGGTGCACTAGTACAAGGTGTTGACTACTGTTTTGAGGGTTTTTGGGTCTGTGTATTTTTGTACGCAGCATCACAGAAAAGAATAACACGGATTAATTTGCCACATTATTGTACTTACCTCATATATATATATATATATATATATATATATATATATATATATGTGTGTGTGTGTGTGTGTGTGTGTGTGTGTGTGTGTGTGTGTGTGTGTGTGTTGTTTATTTGTACACGTACATATGAATACACATACGCACACAGTATATATGATACATTTGTACGTGTATGTATCCTTATTCATTTCTCCCCCCCCCCTCTCTCTCTCTCTCTCTCTCTCTCTCTCTCTCTCTCTCTCTCTCTCTCTCTCTCTCTCTCTCTCTCTCTCTCTCTCTCTCCCTCCTTCCCTCCCTCTCTCCCTCCCTCCTCCCTTCTCCCCCCTCCCTTCCCTCTCCCTCTCTCCCTCCCCCTCTCTCCCCCTCCCCTCCTCTCCCTCTCTCTCTCTCTCTCGTTACACAAATTGCCTGTTTGGCTGCCAATGAATGTGTGTAATGATTGTTGACCTTTTTACAACGCCCTTCTGCTCAGGCGTCCACTAACCACGCCCTCTGCTTCTACGTCAAAATGTCACCTGAATTCTATAGACCTTTTTAACCTGAATACGTTATTGATCGGTAACGAGAAAGTAACTTTGTATACCTGTTGCTGCAAGAACGGTACCTTTTATTGTCGTTATTATTTTTTTTTATTTTTTATTTTATTTGTTTTTTGTTTATGTTTATTTATTTTTTTTTCTTATCTTTTTTATTGTTTTATTATATTTTATATTTTTTACTTATCCTATTTTATATTTATCATTTTTTGTTTATTTATTTTTATTTATCTATTTATTATTTTTTATGTGCTTTGCTTTTTGGAAATTCTACTTTTGCTGTGATTGCTTGACGTATGAAAAATTTAGAATCTGTAGCATGGCATTTTGATTATAATTATCATAATTTCCCATTCTAAGAGAAAATACAATAAAAATATATATTACCACAGAGATGGGATGACTTACTGTATATCGCTATACCACAATAATTCGTGAAGTAATAAATTTAGATACAAATTTCCACATCTATATAAAACAAAAAAAGAAAAAAAATGTCTGTACCATGATTATATTTTGATACAATACAACACTGATGTGGACCACTGTTACATCTATATAAATGTCGGGGTTATAAATATGTACCGATACAGCTTGGCACTCATATATGTACCACAGTCACAACATGTACCATTCATAGCCGTTAGTTGTACCAGTAGCTTCCACGCTCTCACCTTCTGCAAATTGTCCAAGTCAACATCACATTTTTTTCTCCGAGTCGTTCTCTTCTTGAGTCTTGCAACTCTTGAGGTTGACTTTATGCTTTATACTACAGGGGGTTGACTTTTGCTCTTGAGGAATTTTTGCTTTATACGGGGTTGAGCGCGTTATCAACTCTATGCTTTATACTATAAGAGGGGGTTGAATTTTGCGTTATCAACTCTATGCTTTATACCACAGGGGTTGAGCTATTTTGCGTTATCAACTCTTTGCTTTTTTTTTAATTTTGTATTATCAACTCTATTCTTCATACCACAGGGTTGAGCTATTTGCGTTATCAACTCTATGGGGGTTGAGCTATTTTGTTATCAAATCTGTGCTTTTTAGGGTTTTGAGGAAGTTTGTATTATCAACTCTGTGCTTTATACCACAACGGTTTAAGTACTTTTGTATTATCAACTATATGCTTCATACCACATGAGTTGAGGAATTTTATATTATCAACTCTTTGTTCCATACCACAGGGTTGTGGGGAATTTCGTTTTATCAACTCTTTGGTTTATACCACAGGGGGTTGAGGACTTTTGTGTTATCAACTCTATGCTTCATACCACAGGGGTTTCAGTTATTTCGCATTATCAACTCTGTGCTTTATACCACAGGGGGTTGAGGACTTTTGTGTTATCAACTCTATGCTTTTTACTATAAGGGTTTGAGGAATTTTGGTTTATGAGCTCTGTGCTTTATACCATAAGGGTTTGATTTATTTTGCGTTATCAACTCTATGCTTCATACCACAGGGGTTTCAGTTATTTCGCATTATCAACTCTGTACTTTATAACACAGGGTTGAGAACTTTTGTGTTATCAACTCTATGCTTTTTACTATAAGGGTTTGAGGAATTTTGTATTATCAACTCTATGCTTCATGCCACAGGGTTGAGGAAGTTTGTATTATGAACTCTGTGCTTCATACCACAGGGGTTTCAGTTATTTCGCGTTATCAACTCTGTGATTTTTAAACAGGGGTTGAGGACTTTTGTGTTTTCAACTGCTTTATACCACAGGAGGTTTGAGGAATTTTGTGTCACCAAGCATCCAAGATCCCAAACTGCTGATGGAATTTATTTGGTTGATAATGCCCAATGCTCTTCCGACGGGGCTGAGTCGTTTTTTTTTTTTTTTTTTTTTTTTTTTTTTGTGTGCTTGTGTGTGTGTGTGTGTGTGTGTGTGTGTGTGTGTGTGTGTGTGTGTGTGTGCATTCTGCGGGGTGGTGGAGAAGACATGAGGGAAAGTGGGTCCAAAGGGGCTTTCAGACCAACTAGTTGCCCCCCCCCAAAAAAAAAAAAAAAATGCGTTTATTATATATTTCGTTAATTTAAATTCTATCTGGGACATATATACAGTATATACACACATATCTGTCAGTTTATCTATCTGTATTTAGATGTATTTATCTATGTTTATTTATCTATCAGTTGGTCTGTTGTATGGTACAGATTTCCCATGCTTAGTACACCACATTGCAGTTTCGTCGGGAGCACATTAACTTTTGAGACCTTAAGAGTCCTCAACCTACGATACATTATCTACGAGATCTGCTAGATTTTTTTTTTTTTTTTTTTTTTTTGGGGGGGGGGGGGTGAGAAGAGAACAGTCTTGTTTTTCTTCCGATAAGAAGAAATATAAAGTTTGTCTTCGCCACGAAATGTAATGCTCGTATTGCATCTAGTGAAGTCACTGAAGTTTAGACGTGTAATGCATTTTTTAATCGCCAGGATCTACTACAGCTTCTGTGAAATAGACTGGCTTTTCTCTTTAATTTCGTGTCTTGAGGACGTTGATGTCCACTGTAGTGAATAAAAGTGTAACAGGGTCGAAATTGATGTAATAGTTGTGTCATCTGATTTGACAGTATCGAAACTAATCTGGCCGTTATGTAATCTGAATTCAAAATATCGATCGAAATTAATTTAAAAGTTATGTCATCTGATTTGACAGTATCGAAACTAATCTGGCCGTTATGTAATCTGAATTCAAAATAGTGTCGTTGGCTCATTTATGTTGAAGTTTACTATTGATCAACATTTACTAAACTAATCTGGCCGTTATGTAATCTGAATTCAAAATGGTATCGATCGAAATTAATGTAATGATTATAGTTATGTTAGCTGATTTGACAGTATCGAAACTAATCTGGCCGTTATGTAATCAGAATTCAAAATAGTATTGATCGAAATTAACGTAATATTTATGTTATCTGATTTGACAGTATCGAAACTACTCAAGCCGTTATGTAATCTGAATCCAAAATATCGATCGAAATTAATATTATAGTTATGTCATCTGATTTGACAGTATCGAAACTAATCTGTCCGTTATGTAATCTGAATTCAAAATATCGATCGAAATTAATGTAATAGTTATGTCATCTGATTTGACAGTATCGAAACTAATCTGGCCGTTATGTAATCTGAATTCAAAATATCGATCGAAATTACTTTAATAATTGTTATTATGTTTTAATAATGTTATTAATAATTAATTAATATTGTTATTAAGTTATGTCATCTGATTTGACAGTATCGAAACTAATCTGCCCGTTAAGTAATCTGAATTCAAATAGTGTGGTTGGCTCATTTACGTTGAAGTTTACTATTGATCAACATTTACTAAACTACTCTGGCCGTTATGTAATCTGAATTCAAAATATCGATCGAAATTAATATAAAAGTTATGTCATCTGATTTGACAGTATCGAAACTACTCTGTCCGTTATGTAATCTGAATTCAAATAGTGTCGTTGGCTCATTTACGTTGAAGTTTACTATTGATCAACATTTACTAAACTAATCTGTCCGTTATGTAATCTGAATCCAAAATAGTATCGATCGAAATTAATGTAATAGTTATGTCATCTGATTTGACATTATCGAAACTAATCTGTCCGTTATGTAATCTGAATTCAAAATATCGATCGAAATTACTTTAATAATTGTTAGCTGATTTGACAGTATCGAAACTAATCTGGCCGTTATGTAATCTGAATTCAAAATAGTGTCGTTGGCTCATTTACGTTGAAGTTTACTATTGATCAACATTTACTAAACTAATCTGGCCGTTATGTAATCTGAATCCAA
The DNA here is from genome assembly GCF_003789085.1 of Penaeus vannamei. Classification (NCBI taxonomy): domain Eukaryota; kingdom Metazoa; phylum Arthropoda; class Malacostraca; order Decapoda; family Penaeidae; genus Penaeus; species Penaeus vannamei. Next base: position 591,615 of record NW_020869786.1, on the reverse strand, counting down.
AATAGTATTGATCGAAATTAATGTAATAATTATGTCATCTGATTTGACAGTATCTAAAATAATCTGTCCGTTATGTAATCTGAATTCAAAATATCGATCGAAATTAATGTAATGATTATGTTAGCTGATTTGACAGTATCGAAACTAATCTGTCCGTTATGTAATCTGAATTCAAAATAGTGTCGTTGGCTCATTTACGTTGAAGTTTACTATTGATCAACATTTACTAAACTAATCTGGCCGTTATGTAATCTGAATTCAAAATATCGATCGAAATTAATGTAATAGTTATGTCATCTGATTTGACAGTATCGAAACTAATCTGTCCGTTATGTAATCTGAATTCAAAATATCGATCGAAATTAATGTAATACTTATGTCATCTGATTTGACAGTATCGAAACTAATCTGGCCGTTATGTAATCTGAATTCAAAATGGTATCGATCGAAATTAATGTAATAGTTATGTCATCTGATTTGACAGTATCGAAACTAATCTGGCCGTTATGTAATCTGAATTCAAAATAGTGTCGTTGGCTCATTTATGTTGAAGTTTACTATTGATCAACATTTACTAAACTAATCTGTCCGTTATGTAATCTGAATCCAAAATAATATCGATCGAAATTAATGTAATAGTTATGTCATCTGATTTGACATTATCGAAACTAATCTGGCCGTTATGTAATCTGAATTCAAAATATCGATCGAAATTACTTTAATAATTGTTAGCTGATTTGACAGTATCGAAACTAATCTGGCCGTTATGTAATCTGAATCCAAAATAGTGTGGTTGGCTCATTTACGTTGAAGTTTACTATTGATCAACATTTACTTCCCGCCAATCAGAAAGAGTTGCCAGTTATGGATAACAAAGAGCGTCACCGCTGTATGGACCTGTCTCTACGATGTTCATAAATGCCACTTGAACCTCAACCATGTAACAGTTCACTTAACAGTTTACTTAACAGTTTACTTAACAGTTTACTTACAGTTTACTTAACAGTTCACTTAACAGTTTACTTAACAGTTCACTTTACAGTTCACTTTACAGTTTACTTAACAGTTCACTTTACAGTTTACTTAACAGTTTACTTAACAGTTCACTTTACAGTTTACTTAACAGTTTTACTTAACAGTTCACTTTAGTTTACTTTAACAGTTTTTACAGTTTAACTTAACAGTTCACTTTACAGTTTACTTAACAGTTACTTAACAGTTTTACAGTTTACTTAGTTTACTTAACAGTTCACTTTACAGTTTACTTTAACAGTTTACTTAACAGTTTTTACAGTTCACTTAACAGTTTACTTAACAGTTTACTTAACAGTTCACTTAACAGTCCACTTACTATATATTCAATTAAGTGTTGCTATAAGTAATGAAGTGCCGTTATAAGCCGATGAGAAGTTAAAACTCAACTTTCAATTAAAGAACGAATGATAAGTCTTTAAAATGTCGAAGCCCACAGAGCAGTAAAAAAAAAAATAATAAATAAATAAATAAATAAATAAATAAATAAAAAATAATAAAAAAACGACGATTTTAAATAAAAGCGTCGATACCTAAAGAGCTTTATTTCAGAACTTACCCGAGTGCAAAACATCAGATGAAACTGCTACTTAAAGCCGACGTAACTATTCCTTGCTTATCAAGTGTGAGTTTCCGACAAAATAGCACAAGAGTGAATGCTGGTCAAAGGGTGATATTTTATAATTACGTCTTTTATCGTAATCATTCGTGACTCAATTTGAACAAGCATTTAACCAGGGGAAGCGTAAATCAGTAGCAACTGGAGGAGGTGTCATGGCGTCTGATTCTTCTTTGTTTTTGTTTGTTTGTGTGAAAAAGCACATGGGGTTTATTTTGATGACGTCACAAAATTCACGGATGTTTTGTGAATGTGGTCGATCATTTTGGTCTCTTCAATTCTCAAAAAGGATGGAAAATAATGGCGGGGAGGGATCTCGTATATAAAGGAGAATAAGCAAAAAGTATGCAAGTATTCATATGCTTTACAACTGTTCAAATCTAACTGACAATAGTGCAGAAAATCGGAGGAAATGCCCAATGAAGAAATGAGGTTAAATAACAACCATTTGTATCCAATAGTGTAGTTTAAGAGACCAGTTCTAATTCATTTGTGCAAATAACTGTAAAATGAACATCAAATTTGCAGAAGTAAATAGTTGACAGTGATTTTCATTTTTATTTTTGATTTGATTTCTATTTTGATGTAAATGCACCACAGCAATATGCATGAAACTTGAGGGGTATTACATGTATATGATTTTATAATTTTCCACCTCACGTGATGAACAATAAAAATAAATATCCTTTCAGGGCTTTCGTGTAATGATGAGCTAAGAGCCACAGATTTTGTGCACACGCACACACACACTTGCACACACACGTACACACACACACACACACACACACACGTACACACACACGTACACACACACACGTACACACACACACACACACACACACACACAACACACACACACACACACACACACACACACACACACACACACACACACACACAACACACACACCACACACACACACACACACACACACACACACACGCACATACATAAACACATGTGAAGTGTATATATTTCCTATAGTCTGTGAAAATATGTCTGGTATTGTAATTCCAGAGACCAAGTTCAGTTTAGTTTAGGATAGGCATTTAAACGTGTTTGTTTAAGGCAATAACTGCTAGGGATTGAGACGAAAGACCTTGAGAGAATATGGAATCAAACGAAAAGTGAGATTACGGTTTTTCGCTTAGAAGGGAGTAAAATCTACCGTGTTTCTTGATCAATATAGGATTTTGATGATTTTATCATCTTTTCGTAACTTTAGATGAGATATAAACGTCTTTTGATTTTTATATGTATTTCTACACTTCTATGTGTGTGTGTAGCGTTTTTATGTTGTATCTGTGGGTAAATTTACGGCAGGTGTATGTGTTAAATTTATGGCAGGTGTATGTGTTAAATTTATGGCAGGTTGATGTGTGTTTGTCTCACAAGGCATTGTATGGAATCGACACATTTTTATGCCATTTTGTTAGGATCAAAACATTAGCCTTTTACTTTTTTCAATACACTGTACTTACACACTTTACTCTCATTTATTTATACACTTTACTTTAACTTTTACACTTACACTTTATTTTTATTTATACACTGCTTTTACACTTATACACTACTTTTATACTTACACACTTTACCTTTACACACATACACTTTACTTTTACTTTTATTCTTTACTTTTTCAATACACTGCCTGGCTTCAATCAGAATTTGACACTTCTTGTCTTCCAGTACAAAATACACAATGAAAGCATCACTTGTTTATGAAAGTGACATTTAATCTGACCACGAAAGAATTTTAAAACAAGCTATTTGTTTATAGTAAATTGGTTTTTATAAAACAAGCTCTTTGTTTATAGTAAATTATAATCGAGATATTAATAATAAATAAAATTCTCAGCTCGAGAAAGAATTGGTAAGCACGTGAGTATTCACTGAGATCTTTATATCCGATGAAGCTTTGTTATAGGAAGTGCAAGCAAGGTCTATGTTCGTATATATATAGACCTTGTTATTTGATCACATTGATTATATAAGTTGATAAGGACTGCGAGTACTGATTGGTCATCTAAAGGGTTAAACACATGTACAATCATGTTAAGATCCCGCAGATGCTTTATTCCAAAAAGTAAAAAAAGGAAAAAAGGAGTATTTTATTATCCCAATTTAGTAAATGACATTCTGTCCATTACAAAACAAAAAAAAAGAAAAAGGGAGTATATTATCCCAATTTAGTAAATGACATTCTGCCCATTACACGAAAAAAGGAGTATTTTATTATCCCAATTTAGTAAAAACATTATTACAAAAGAAAAAGAAAGAAAAAAAAGGAGTATTTTTATTATCCCAATTTAGTAAATGACATTCTGTCCATTACAAAAAGAAAAAAAGAAAGAGAAAAAAGGAGTATTTTATTATCCCAATTTAGTAAATGACATTCTGTCCATTACAAAAAGAAAAAAAGAAAGAGAAAAAAGGAGTATTTTATTATCCCAATTTAGTAATGACATTCTGTCCATTACAAAAAGAAAAAAAAAAGAAAGAGAAAAAAAGGAGTATTTTATTATCCCAATTCAGTAAAAAACATTCTCTCCATTACAAAAAGAAAATAAAAGAGAAAAAAGGAGTATTTTATTATCCCAATTTAATAAATGACATTCTGTCCATTACAAAAAGAAAAAAAAAAAGAAAAAAAGGAGTATTTTATTATCCCAATTTGGTAAAATGAGATTCTGTCCATTACAAAATAAAATAAAATAAATAAAAGAGAAAAAGGGAGTATTTTATTATCCCAATTTAATAAATGACATTCTGTAGCAATATTCGCTTCTGTGGAAATAGTACATGGTGGTGTTCCCCCTTATTATACCCTGTGGTTATGTGCCAAATTTAGCACTAGGAGAAAAAGTATTACCTGATATTGTATTGTAGGGAATAAATGCTTGGATAATGTAAAGGTTTGTATTTTATGTATTTCATGATCTGTTTTGTACTTTGCTGTTTTCCATGGAAGTAAATGGTTTATTAAACGTATTTTTTATTATCTTGTGTAGTGTTCAATCCCATTAAACTAAATAGATTTATTTAATGATGTGTGTATTTTTTTACTAAACCAATCAGATTGATAGATATACTTATTGATCCGTTGTTTAGAGTTTCATTAAATTAAATAGATTGATAGATGTATTTATTGATCGGCTATGTACTTTATATTTTTATTAAACTACAGATTAATAGATGTACTTAATAATCTACTGTTTCTTTTGCAGTTTTATTAAATTTATATTTAAAAAAATCTGCTGTTTCCTTCGCAATCTCATTAAACTAAAAAAATATATATGGTTTCCTTTGCAATCTCATTAAAGAAAAAAAAAATGAAAAATCGGTTTCCTTTGCAATCTCATTAAACAAACAAAAAAAATTGATGTTTCCTTTGCGATCTCATTAAACTAAAAAAAAAAAAAAATGATTTTTCCTCTTCAATCTCATTAAATTAACTGCAGATTGCTTTTCAGTCTCATTAAACTAAAATAATAATAATAATATAATGATGATGATAATAATAATAATAATAATAATAATAATAATAATGGGTTAATGAAATGGATAAATACAGTACAATGAACTATTATGAATATCAGAGATTCACGAAGCTTATTTTCTTTTCTCTTTTTTCTTTTTGGCAGATGGAGGAGATGACACCTCGAGACAGGATGCTTCGGAACAGCCTTCTTCCCCTTCTCAAGGACCTCAGGGTAAGTGGGGTTTTCTCTTTCTCTGTCTGTCTCTCCTTTGATCTCTTTCTTTTTTCTTTTTTTTGTTCTTTTTTTCTTTTTTTCGTATCTTATTTGTGTTTGTTTTCGTTTTTTCTTTCTCTTTTTTCTCTCGCTCTCTCTTTTTCTTTCTTTCTTTCTCTCTCTGTCTCTTTCTTTCTTTCTCTCTCTCTCTCTCTCTTTCTCTCTCTCTCTCTCTCTCTCTCTCTCTCTCTCTCTCTCTCTCTCTCTCTCTCTCTCTCTCTCTCTCTCTTCTCCTCTCTCTCTCTCCCTTCTCTTGAACTCTACGAAAAGAAAAAAAGACAATTTCCATTTTCTGTTTTCCTTATTTTACTGTCCTTATGTCTAGACTTAGACCAATCCAACCAAATAAAAAAAAGAAATAATAAAATAATATTACAAAAGTACAAAAAAAATATATAATAAGAAGAAATAAGATATCAATAATGATAAAAATTATAATAAAGGAAATTATAATCATAAAAAAACAAAAGAATAATAAAAGAAAAACATGATAAAATAAAGAAAATAATAATAAAAAAGAAAAAAAAAATCCATTTCCATATTAATATTAATTTCCATATTAATAATAAAGAATAAATAAAATAATAATAAAAAAGAAATAATAAACCAAATTACCATTTCCGTATTAATTTCCATATTAATAATTAAGAGTGAATATTTAATAATAAAAAAGAAAATAATGAAACCAAATTCACCATTTCCATATCAATATCCATATTTATATTAATTTCCATATTAATAATATAGAAGGAATAAATAATAATAAAAAATAAAATAATGAAACCAAATTTACCATTTCCGTATTAATTTCCATATTAATAATAAAGAGTGAATACATAATAATAAAAAAGAAAATAATGAAAGCAAAATTTCCATTTCCATATTAATATTAATATTATTCCATATTAATAATAAAGAGTGAAATATATAATAACAAAAAAGAAAATAATGAAAGCAAATTTACCATTTCCATATTGATATTAATTTCCATATTAGTAATAAAGAATAAATAAATAATAAGAATAAAGAAAACAATGAAAGCAATTTTTCCATTTCCATATTAATATTAATTTCCATATTAATAATATAGAATAAATACACAATGATAAAAAAGGAAATAATGAAAGCAAATTTACCATTTCCGTATTAATTTCCATATTAATAATAAAGAGTGAATACATAAATAATAAAAAAGAAAATAATGAAAGCAAATTTACCATTTCCATATTAATAATAAAGAATGAATAAAATAAAAAAAAAGAAAATAATGAAAGCAAATTTACCATTTCTTTTCCCTTCAGAGCTGGTCGGGCCTTACCTGCTGAAGAAGGAATCCCACTGCACGACCGTCCTGGATCAGCTGCTCCGAGACGACACCTACACTGACGTCACGCTCACAGCTGAGGGCCACAGCTTGAGGGCCCATCGGGTGAGTGAGAGGAGTGGGGGTGGGGGGTTGGGGGCAGAGCTTGAGGGCCCATCGGGTGAGTGAGAGGAGTGGGGGGTGTGGGGGTTGGGGGCAGAGCTTGAGGCCCATCGGTGAGTGGGGTGGTGGTGTGGGGGTGGGGGGGGGCAGAGTTTGAGGGCCCATCGGTGAGTGGTGGTGGGGGTGGGGTGGGGGGGGAGAGGGGGGATAGAGTGTGAGGGCCCATCGGGTGAGTGGGGGGGGGTGAGGGCCCATTTTTTGTTTTTTCAATGTCTGGCTATTTGTTATTTTTTTTGTATTTATTTTTGTTTTTATTATATTGTAATGTCTGACTATTTATTATATATATATTTATTTTTCTAAGGTCAGTATTTATTATTTATTTTTATTTTTTATTATTTTTTAACTGTCTGACTATTTTTTTGGTTCATTATTATTTTTTGTCTGGCTGTTTATTATTTATTTTTATTTTTTATCATTGATTTTAATGTCTGACTTTATTATACATTTATGTATGTATTTTTCTAATGTCTGACTATTTACTATATATTCTTTATTTTTTATAATATATTTTAATTTTTGACTATTTATTTGGTTATAGATGTATAAGGAAAACGATTTTGGGTGAAAGGCGATTCTTGAACTGGAATGGGAATGGATTAATTTGCCCGGAATGGATTTGGGAATTGGTTAAAGGGGATTTACTGATTTGGAATCGGTTTGGAATTCTGGAAGAGCATTATTCATTCGTGATTTAAAGGTAAAAAAAAGAAGAGTTTGGGAAGGGGATTTGGGCATTTTTAATTCGTGATTTAAAGAAAAAAAAGAAAGCAAGAAATAGAATTAAAAAGGGGATTCGATCCTTTGAAATCGATTCAGATCGTTTATTCGTAATAAAAAAATAGATGAATAGAAAAAAGAAGAAAAAAATATATATATACATACATGCATATATATATATATATATATATATAATATATATATATAATATATATATATATATGTATGTATGTATGTATGTATGTATGTATGTATATATATATATATATATATATATATATATATATATATATATATATAAAGGGTTTTCGATCCTCTGGAATCGATTCAGATCGTCTCTGAAGAGTTCGATCCTGATCTACAATCGCTTGTATAGAAATGAATATTTAAGTCGAGTTTAAGGAAAAGACTTTTTATTGGTTAGTATTCATATCGACCCCTTTTTTATAGGCCTTTGTTATCGTCTTTTTATAGATTTTTTTTTCTTTTCTTTTCTTAAGCAACACGGGATTCATATCGACCTCCCCCATTTTAATTTTTTTTTCGATTTTTTTTTCTTTCTTTTCTTTAGCAATGCGGGAAACTTTAAAATTAGTCGGGGAAAATAAAGATGGAATTGGTAAAACGTAACTTGAAAAAGGCAGAGCTCAATTTCCATTTATTTGTTTATTTATAATTGATATTATTATTATTAGGCCTATTATTATGTTATTACTCTTATTATTATTATTGTTATTGTTATTATTATTATTAGTTAGTAGTAGTATGATTATCCTTATTATACATTTTATTATAGTTATTATTATTATATTTATTGCTAGTAGTAGTAGTAGTAGTATCATTATCATTGTTATTATTATTATTATTATTATTATTATTATTATTATTATTATTATTATTATTATTATTAACATTAATACGACCGTTATATTTTTATGTTGTTGTTATTATTATTATTACTATTATCATTATTATTATCATTATTATTACTATCATTATCATTATTATTAATGTTGTTATCATTATCATTTGCAGATCGTCCTGTGTTTAGCAAGTCCATATTTCCGCCAAGTTCTGAGTCGCGAGATGAACGTGCAGAGTGTGGTGCTTCTTCGGGATGTTAAGTTTGCCGAACTTAAAAACATCATTAATTTCATCTACACGTGAGTATTGATGAGGTAGTTTTGTTTTTTTTTTCTTTCTGCTTCTTCTTTTTTTTCCTTTTCTTTTTTTTTTTTTTCTTTCTTTTCTTTTTCTTCTTCTTTCCTTTTTTCTTCTTCTTCTTCTTCTTCTTCTCTTCTTTTTTTCCTTCTTCTTCTTCTTCTTTTTCTTTCCTTTAATTTTTTCCTTCTTCTTCTTTTCTTTCCTTTAATTTTTTCCTTCTTCTTCTTTTGTTTTTTCCTTTTTTTCTTTTTTCCTGCTTCTCTGTTTTCCCTGCTTCTTCTTTTTGCTCTCTCTTCTTAGGATTTGTTTCCTAGCTGAGGCCTCTTCTAACCGCCCCCCCCTCTCTCTCTCTTCCCCCGCCCCTTCTAATCCCCTTTTTCCTCTCTCTCTCTTCCCCATCTAACTCCTCCCTCCCCTTCTCTCTCTCTTTCTCTTCCCGCCGCCCCTTCTAACCACCCCTCCCCCTCTCTCTCTTTTCTCTCTCTTCAACCGCCCCTTCTAACTCCCGCCCCCCCCCCCCTCTCTCTCTCTCTCCCCTTCTAACTCCTCTCTCTCCCCCTTCTAACTCCCTCTCTCTCTCCCCTTCTAACTCCCTCTCTCTCTTCCCCCACCCCCTTTCTTCCCCCTCCCCTCCCCCTTCCCTCTCTCCCCAACCTCTCTCTCCCCCAACCCCTTCTAAACCCCCTCCCCCACCCCCTCTCTCTCTTCCCCCTTCTAACCCCCCCCCCCCCCTCCCGTCCGCAGAGGCGAGGCCACCGTCGACGCCACGGAGCTGGAATCCTTCATGCGGACGGCGGAGATGCTGGAGATCTCGTCCCTGTGCGAGGGCAGAAGTGCATCGCCAGCCGCGGGTCCCAGTCGTCCGGAGGCGGGGGCGGGTCGTCGAGCTCGGGTTTCACCATCGCCGACTTCGAGAAGCTGGTCGGGGCCAAGAGGACGCGGAGGGTTCCTCGTCGCCGACGCCGTGCAAGTCGA
>NW_020869786.1:556863-561863 GCF_003789085.1 Penaeus vannamei | reverse complement strand
CATGCTTAATGCCAAATCCAATAGAACGAGGCATCATGATCTTGAGACGGGCAAATTCAGACACAGAAAAATTTGCTGCCCTTCTCATGGTTACGAAGCTTATCAAGGCGGAACAGCTGGACGAAGATTCAAAGAAGCGGATAATGGATGCAGTGGGACTCGACTTCTTAGCACGGCTCTTGAAGACCAGTGATGTTCCGGAAGGCTGTCCTCCTTTCATGTTTAAGTCAATAGCCCTCACGATACTAACCTGTTTCATTTCTTCATGCGTGGGGAATCCAACTTTGTACGGCCTCATACCTGTGTTAAGCGACATAATATCAAAGCCAGAGTTATATGACGGTGATTTGACTCTAGTAAAAGATTCCTTTCAGTGCTTAAAGAGCATTTCATCCGAGAGAAGTGGAAGAAAAGCGATAATAGACTTCGAAGCAGTGGGGCCCCTCGTGGATGCCTACGTTGCAGAGAGCTTCTGTTATGAGGAGGCGTTAGAAATCTTGCTCTTAGTGTTGGCCGAGGAAGGTCCCAGGACATGGGAGGACGAACCTGAGGCTTTTACCAAACTTATGGATAATATGGCTCATGAATTTGCAGTTGACCAAACTGAAAGAAAGTTTAACTTGTGTGAGTTTATTACTGAACTATTACAAAGCTTGCCTCTTACCGCTTCTTCAACAGGGAGTCCATCTTGGAAGAAGGACTTGCACAAAGGGTTGTCTGATATGATTTTAAGTAAATTAGGTCGTGAACAAAGGGATAAAGCTTTAAGATTAGCAGGTGTGGCCATGGAGAGTCTGGGCGTTTCGTGGATCTTGCAGTCAGATAACGGGTCTCCAGCCGATGGCAAAGGCAGGCAGGTGCTTTTAATGATGGTTCATTTAGCTTGCATTGAAGTAAGGATGAGCCTGGAAGATAAGACTTTCAAAGAGGCAGTTGCTTTAGCTTCGCCTACAACTGCTTGCTATACGATTCTTGAATTAGCTATCAACTTCTTAGTAAATGGAGCAGTAAATTTTGAACAAAAACAGAAACAGCAGTTGTACGCTGCTTTGAAAGGGGCCTTCAATGCTGTTCTGATCTTTTTAAAAGCTTCTTTTGACGAGTCATTTTCTGAAAATCCAAAGAATCACCTTTTTGTGTGTGCCACAATCCGGGTCCTTGGTGCTTGGTTAGCTGAAGAAACAGCTGCCAATAAGGAGGAAGTTTATGCGACAATACCATTTATAATCAAAACTTGTAGGTATAACTTTGATTGGAATAATAAAAGGGCTGCCTTAAAATCCAAAAAGAAAAGCCAGTCAAAAATTAGTTTGAAAGAAGACGATGAAAATTTGCCTGATATTTTTAGGTTCCTTTTACCTGGTTTGTGTCATCTCACGGCAGAAGATAAGCCAAGATCTCTTTTATTGGAGCTTGAGTTAGAAAATCTTTTATTTGAATATTTACATTACCACTGGAATAGCATAAGATGTATATTTGGGCCTCAGAGCAAAACAGACGAGTTAGAAATGCCGGCAGAAATAGTCAATTCAGCCACAGAAGCCATGGAAACAATCTGTAACATTTTTATGAATATTGTAGTGCAAGAACCAGAAAAGGTAAAGATAGATCCATTTTATTATTCTCTACTTAAATTTATATTCATGAAAGTACCAGATATTCCTTCAGAAAGTCCACATTTGAGATTGTGTGGAAACTTCTCAATTCTTGGGTTAATGATTCTGAGGCACCAACATCCGAATGTGAAAAGCACGGACTTTACCATTTTTAGATTTGTGCAGACCACTGTGCGTTTCCTCTGGGATGCCCATAATGTTGAAGAGAGTCATGATTATGCCACTTTAGTCGTCTCCACAAAATATGAATCTCACTGGGGAAGCTTGATGGACTTGTGGTTCCTCGGAATGCACACCCTCAGCCTTCTCCTCCCATCAATTCCTTGGCTGTGCGACTTCTTGATAGAAAGCGAGTGGCCACAGACTATTATCCTCACCCTCATATCAGTCAGAGAGGGTGGCGTGGACCCAGGCCTAAAGAGTGCTTTGGAGGATTTCCTCTGCCTTCTGGCAAAGTCCTCTAGAGCTGCTTTTAATATCATGAAGGAAAAAGGTGTTGATCAGGTTTGTAAGAATCACAACTTTGAAGAGTTGTCAAAAGTATTTAGTTTGAGCACTACTAAGAGTGAAAAAGCCGTAGGTTCTTCATGAATTGTCTTTGTGATAACTATGCATACAGTTCAAACTTTTATCATAAGGTTTGCAAAATAATGTACTAGTGTGTCAGTGATGTCTTTTACTTAATGTCTGGTGTTGTCATCATTATTGTTATTTTCATTATCTGATATTAATATTATCTTTGTTATCTAATATTATTGTAAACCACTTGTAGTTTAAAAAATGTCTTGTCTTCATTCTCTCCTTCATATTTATATCCTCAGTATCATTATTATTTATATTTTTAATGGTAGTAATATTGATGGTAACAGTAAGACTGGAAAATAACAGTAATCATAGTTACTTTTTATTATTATCATTTCAGAGTTTGTTACTTTTATCATCATTATCATTATCATTATTGCAATGGCTGTTGTATTTTAACAATCATTATTTCTGTTGGATGAATTTCTTGTATTACTGCCATCATTAGGATTTTGCTAATGGTATTAATGCTGTTTCTGTAATCAGAAATACAATAAGAAAGACATTGATAATTATTTATGGAAGTGACTCTGTTTCTGATTATCGTAGTAAGATAATTGATGTTAGTTATTTTAGTACGAGTTGTATTATCTTAATTTTTTTGTGGTATTTATTATTTGTCAATTTTGTTAATGTTACTGACATTATGATTATAATTATATGTGAAGTTGTTACTGTTATTATTATCTTTATTATTTTTTATTATTATTATTGTTATTATTATTTTATTATTAATTATTGTTATTATTATTATTATTATTATTATTATTATTATTATTATTATTATTATTATTATTATTATTATTATTATTATTTTATTTATTATTATTATTATTATATTGTATTATTATTATTATTATTATTATTATTATTATTATTATTATTATTATTATTATTACTATCAACATCATTATTATAATTATACTGATAATGATGATAATTTTTATTTTTTGTTATAATTATTTTGTTATTATTATAACTTTTTTTATTATTATTTCTATTATCATTATCATTATTATTATTGTTATTATTATTATTATTACTTTATCATCACTATTATTATGATAATGATAATAATAACAATATAATTATCATTATTGGTATTATTGTTATTAAGAATATTATTATTATTGATGTTTTTTATGATGATGGTGATGATGATTGTTATTATTACTATTATTGGTACTGTTATTGTTAGTTAACTAATATTAATACTTTTATGTATTATTAAACTTTCTTATTCCGATACAATTCTATACACACTCCAAACTCAGTATTTGAAAAATTGGCACCCCCCCCCCCAAAAAAAAAAAAAAGTATTCCACTTTGCCAGGTTTGTTTTGACACAAAATAATAACAAATAGATAAATAAAATTATAATAAAAATATTGGAGCCAGCAGATTTAAATAGAAAAAAAAATAGAAATACAAAACATACTTAGAGATAAGTGTTAAGTGTCAGCTGCTTAGAATAAAAGAGATTTGGTGAATGGAAATAAAAAAGAAAAATTATTCCCGAGATTGGGTGTGCAGTAGTACCAGTAATATTAGTATTGGTCGATAACAAGCACAAGAACATCAGTTAAGATTCACAAGAGCAATATTAACAGTGGTGTTTTTTTTTTTTTTTTTTTTTTTTTTTTTTTTTTTTTTTTTTTTTTTTTTTTTGTCTTGTCTTCTTCTGGATAATTGAAATTGCACAAATAATGACGATGTTAATGATGATAAAAAGTAAAAAGAGAAACTGAAATAATAGTGATGATTGTGATGAAAATAATGATAGTAATGATCATATAGAAATTGTATGATGATGATATATATTTGATATGATGGAGTAATCCTAATGATTATTAATAAAATAGTCGTAGCCAGTTGTAACTTTGGGCAAAACCTCAATAATTGTGGATGATGATAAGGTATATTAATTGATACTGGGAAATATAATCATGTGGAGGAATGTTGGATCCGCGATTGGCATACTTCGGAAATAAAAGAGAGACAGCAATCACAACTTCTAAAAGACGACAAAGGAAATTTTAATCACTAATATAAACGGTAATTATTGTTATGCTTATTCTATGAGAGAAAAAAATGGAAATAAATCTCCTAGCCTCAAAAGGTTAGCCTCTTGTAATGCATTCTGTGTTTTATCTTATTTATTAAAGGTTAAATGTGAACTTTATAGCCGTAATTTGAACATTCAAGATATGTTGCTGTGTTGCATCACATTAGGAAACACATTATATTGTATGAGCTACATTTGAAAGTACCTTCACTTTTTTTCTTTTCTTTCTTTTTTTTTTATGCCCACATAACTGCAAGTTTTAATAGCACAGATACCAATACCGAGTATATTTTGTTATGATGATTAATGTATATGTATGTCCTATTGTTATACTTAATATGTGTGCATATATATCCATGGTGATGTGTTGTTGTGTGTGGGTGTATGTTTTTTGTGAGTTAGCATGGCTGTGTGTCACAAATACTCATGTCAACATGTACAGGCAGGCATATATCCAGAGAAATTAAACACACACACACACACACACACACACACACACACACACACACACACACAACACACACACCACACACACACACACACACACTCTCTCTCTCTCTCTCTCTCTCTCTCTCTCTCTCTCTCTCTCTCTCTCTCTCTCTCTCTCTCTCTCTCTCTTCTCTCTCTCTCTCTCTCTCTCACTCACTCACACACTTACATTTCAAAAGATAAAAAAAAAGTATAGATAACCACATACACAGATTGTAATTGTATTGAATGTATGTAGTTATGGTTTG
>NW_020869786.1:539363-551863 GCF_003789085.1 Penaeus vannamei | reverse complement strand
GAATTCTGCTCCTTAGTAATTTTGTTTGTTTGTTTGTTTTTCTTGTTTAAGGAATTCTTGTTCTTTACGGATACTAAAACTTAATCCATCGTATTGTAAATGTCAATAATTGGCGGATGATGTGTGTGTGTGTGTGTGTGTTTATGTGTGTGTGTGTGTGTGTGTGTGTGTGCGTGTGTGTGTGTGTGTGTGTGTGTGTGTGTGTGTACAAATAGGTGTGTATATGTGTCATGGGTGCGTGCACACATACGCGTCCTTACACAGGACTAAATCTAACGAGTGTAGTTTTCAATTATATTATCAATTAATACTCCCATATACCTTACTGTTTATTCTAAAATAAAAAGGGGAAGGAATAGACTAAGGCAGGTAAGATTTGAGATTTAATTTGCTTGTCAAAAAAATAAGGAGATAGCACAACTTGATCGGCATATTGGAAGACAGGATTTGATTGTGAAGTTGATGTAAGCTGCTTACCTAAGAAGAAAAAGGTAATTGCAACTTGAATGGGTTGTAACATTGTTCCCCATTTGATGCGGCATTTATATATATATATAATATATATATATATATATATATATATATATATATAATACATGTATGATATTATATATATATATATATATATATATATATATATATATATATATATAATGCACGCGCGTTTACACATACACATATATTTATATATGTGTTTGTATGTGTGATATATATATATATATATATATATATATATATCACATACAAACACATATATATATATATGTGTAAATATGTGTTTATATAAATGTAGGTATTATATATTATATATATATATATATATATATAATATATATATAATATATATATATATATATGTTGTGTGTGTGTGTGTGTTGTGTGCATATATATGGGAGGAGAGTGCAAGGAATATGGACGCAAACATTGAGAGAAAAACACATACACATTGTGTATAAACACACAATATATAAAGATATTGCATATATTTGTGTATGTGACACACAAACATATATTTACACATATATGTATGTTGTGCGTTGTAAAGTATGAACCATCTTATCTTCAGTTGCAAAGGCAGAACTTGGGAAATAGTGAGATAAAAAATATATAAAAACAAAGTGTGCCATGGAAGCACTGAATGTCACCAGATTACAAGTATAGGTGTATTAAATAAAGAACAAGTGTCAACACGACAAGACTCCGCAAAGGTATTGTTGCTGAGCTTAAATATCTCTCGACTTTTAAGCAGTGTTACCAGATCGTGCGATTCCTGGGGGACGGGATTCGAACAGAACAAAGCGTGCATTTGGTGTCAACACGAACGATTAGGCTTAGGCATTCTGATAGTTTGCGTGTAGTTTCCTCTTCCATAATGTCATTTCCACTACCCACTTTCCAAACCAGTGGACTGGAGCGAGATATGGTAATCTACATAACCAGCCCCAAGTGTAAACATACTTCTAGGAACCACTAGAAGGTAGAAAAAAATCAAATAATGATATGGTCAGAACAGGCATGTAGATTCGAAGAGTAAGTCCATTAAAGAGAACAATTCAAAGCCGAATATATGCTCTGAATCACATACCAGATGATGTAAGAAAGTAGAATCCTATTAATCATGCTCCCCCCCCCCAAGAAAAAAAAATTCCTCTTTGTATATTCATTCTGTTGGTAACCTATATAAGAATAATATTAAATAGAGGGACTGAAGAATTCACCTTATTTGTGATCGCCAGAACTAGAGAAGTTCCGCGAATTCCTTCATGAATCAGTAAGGAATCCCATTAGTGCGAATCTTTGTTCATTGAAGAGTAGTGGTTTGCGGACTGCCTGGACAGTGAGTATAATGTGGGTAAGGGATATGTAAAGGTTGGATAGGAGTTTAGGAGACGAAAGTCAGTGCAGCATTTTTAGAAGAATGTGTGTAACAATCCTAGAGCTGAATGCATCTTCTTCCGGGGGTGCTCAGGTTAGAGAAGAGAGAGAGAGAGAGAGACAGAGAGGGAGAGAGAGAGAGAAGAGAGAGAGAGAGAGAGAGGTGGGGGTAGCGTAAAAAAAAAAAAGTTTACATTCATTAAATTATTCATTTTATCGTAACACCATATTCAATTAGGGAAACACACCCACACGTACAGTCAAAAAGACACACTAACACAGACGAAAACTAAGTAGAGCGAAGAACTACGGCAACATGGAGGTATACCAGTAGGTATTCGGCGAGTGCTGCCACCAGAAAAAAAAAAAAAAAAAAAAAAAAAAACAACCAGAATAAAAGGAAAACGTGATGTGAGATCTATTCCGGGATGATTCGAGAAACTCGTGTACTGTATAATCGTGAACTTCAAACCTTTGTCTTTGAATCCTTTGTGGTCACACTTGTATAACACAGATAAAAATACAGGGTAATTCTGAGTTCTATCTTTCTTTCCCAAACTTTGTGTTTCTGAAAATGGAAATCCTCCTGTTTTTCCACGGGGGAGAGAGAGAGAGAGAGAGAGGAGAAAAGTGGGAGAGAGAGAGAAAAAAATGATAGTGATGTGTAACCAGGAAATAATTTCCAGGGAGGACTTTTTTTTAGTAAGCGAAGCAAGTCTTGTTTTGACTTTGATTTAAATCTTTCTTTGTTATAATCTTATTGCTGTAAAATGTAGGAAAATATTACCATGAAAAAAGATGAATGAATTAAGACTATTGATGGTGGGCTTTTCGTCTTATATTCTTATATCTGACGAAAATACAAAAACTACACACACACATAATATAATAACATATAACATATACAAGCATATATATATATATATATATATACATATATTATATATATACTATTATATATATATATATATATATACACATGCAAATGACAGAATATACCCATGAATTTCTTCGCATTTATCTTCAAAGTTATACAGAATGAACATGAAAAACCAAGTATCTTTAATTTGAGCATGAGAATGTTCATCAAATCAGGATGACAGGTTGGGGGAAGCGGAAGCTACTGTCGCCTGTCTGTCTGCCTCCGCTCTACGTGATGCTCTCTCATTGTCGAACCCACCCCTCCATCCAATGAGGTGCGCCATCACCATGAAAACGCACTGGCTGTCGCCGTGTGTGTGCGCCGCATAGCAACACAAGGTCTCGTGTGAGCTAGAGGGCGACTGGAGCAGTCGTTCTATAGTCGCCCCTAAGTCGCTCGTCTGAACAGAGTCTAACGAATTCTTCTCTGACATGATTATAACAAATTCTATAGAAAATAAACTAACTGATACATTAACTTGCAATAGTAATATGAAACGACGACAGCAACTTTTGTATCAGTCGGTAGTTTGGCAAACCACTACAAACTCCAAACTGAATGGGAAAGAATGAATTTGAGATATTCCCTTTATTTGACGATATATGACGATGAATATAAGTTGTTTTGGCAATGGTGAGAAATTTTTGAATAAATAAGAACTGGGCTGTTTCTCTAGTTTATGATAAACAATGGTATATTGATATAAGTGTTTGCATTGATTATTTATAAGATAAATAACCAGGGAGGTCTATTAATATTCTATATAATGGATATAATCATTAAACAGATTTAGTTCAGCTTACATGTTATGTGATTGGCCAGAGGAAACTAAAAGATTATGTATGGCAGTTGCTGATTGGCGGAATTGCTTTACTAGAGCCATCTGTTGGCTACCATTAGAATGAGTCGAGTTACGATTATAATTTTCGTCTTTGTATATGCATTCTGTTGGAAACCTATATAAGAATAATGTTAAATAGGTAAACGCGATGGTAAGTGACCACTCTATTAGTGAGTCCGACTCCAGGAAACCTTGATTTACGGTAACTATTAAAAAAAAAACAAAAAAAAGAAACTCGAAGAAACATTAAATGGCTGAACACTGCGTACTAATAGTTACGAATCATGTGTATTGTTTTGTGGTGATTGCTATATTATTTGGTCTCATTGTATATGATAGTTAAGTAATAAGCGTAAACTTAAAAATTCCCAGATAACCCTCTCGGAACTGAATGTCTGGAAGCTGTCCCACTGGTTTTCTCTCCCCAGGTAGTGCGCGAGGTCCCGCTGGCACAAGATAAAACAACGGCTTAGCGACCCCTGGTACATGACTTGTTTATCCCAGTACAAAAAAAAAAAACAAAAAAACTCCCTTTTCTTATATCCCTTCATGCTGTGCTTTTTTCAACGCCCTTTTTACTTCGAGCTTGATTTTTTATTATTATTATTATTATTATTATTATTACTAGTTTTTTTATGGAAAGTTCTTCGGGTTTTTCCCTCTAGGTATCGTTTCCTAGGAAGATATATTTTTGTCTAATTTTATAATTTTAAGAGAATTTGAAATCAACCCTCTTAATTTCAATAGACATTGTTAGCTGTTTGATTAGCTAATTGCCTTGCAGCTTTTGATAGGACGAAGCTCCTACTGCATGCCTGAAATTAATTAAAACGTTTTTTTTTTTTTTTTTTTATGCCTGACTCAGTTAATTAAAGTGTATAGTATAAAGCGATTGGTGATGGTAATGAAAAAAAAATCATGTGTTGAGAGTCAAGCAGAATCAGTACGGAGTGGAGAGAGAGAGAGAGAGAGAGGAGAGAGAGAGAGAGAGAGAGAGAGAGAGAGAGAGAGAGAGAGAGAGAGAGAGAGAGAGAGAGAGAGAGAGATTTTTAGAGTTGGAGCTTCTAGATGGAATTCCTTCCCTCTCTAATTAGGAACAATGATGTTATTACCAGTTTTGCCGTTAATCGCAAGTTGAACGAGGTTATCCTAAACAAACAAACCAGGATAAATAAGAAAGCAAAATGAAATAACAAAGGACATTACTAACAGTTAACTCACTCCTCTTTCCCCACAGGTGGCAACATGGCTTCAAAACAAAGGATTTTCAACGGAAGAAAGCCAGGACATAACCAAGACTTTTCTCAGGGAGTTTCGACAAGCACCGGCGCCCGATTTCGAAACAGATGAAGCCGGACTCGACAAATGGCGGCAGGATATCTGGGCGCGGGTTTTACCAGAGGATCGCCATGAAATCTTAGGTATTTGTTGACCGCCAAGGAAAATATGTTAATCTTATCAAATTCAATTCTCGTAGTTATTACTGTTCTAATTGTCGCAATGGCAAAATATTACATGATAAATTGCAAATATTTACTGTGATTCATTTAAATGATAACGACAATAACTGTATTAAAAAGAATTATGGTAATCATAGATATAATAACTGATATATTGATAACGGTAAGACATGACTGCACAACGCAATGTGAGTTTACAAAGCAATTTATTCTCCACTGGGGTTATACTAAATTATATAAAAAACAAAAGCGCATTTATTATCTCGGTATATTTTCCATGATCCATTTACTCGAAAAAAGACTTTACACATCTATTTTTTTTTTTTTTTTTTACATAGATGATGATTTAATTGCACGAGGCAGAATGTGATGGAAGACTGTAAAAGATTGCACTGCAACACGGTTTATTATCATTTTTAGGCAATTGTTTATAAATTGAATATTATTATTATTGTTATTATCATCACTTTCATCTTCAACAACATCGTGTTATCACCATTATCATCAGCATCACCCTCAATATCATTTATAAAGATATCAATTACAATCAGTAATCCTCATTATTAACATAATTATTACTGTACCCATACAGTTCATTACACCATTTACATCATGAACTATCTCTCTCTCGTTCCAGATGAACTGTACTCGTTATGGAAGTCGGAGAGGCTAAACCAGCTGTCTCTGAAGCCTAATGTAACCAGTATGCTTGACGAACTAGCGACTGACTTCAATCTTGGACTGATCACCAATGGTCAGTGGATGTCACAGTAATTTGATAACTAAACGTTTATGTTTCTTTCTTTCTTTCTTTTTAGAAGGAATATTAGTTTGCTCACCAGGTGTTTTGTGGTATTTTCTTGTGTAATAATTTTGCTAACCAGGCATTTTACTTTCTTTATGGGATAGTGATTTGCAAAACCAGGCATTTGGCATTTTTTATGTGTAGTGATGCCAACTAGGGATTTTTCTTGTATTTTTGTTTTCAGAAGGAACGGTAATTTCCTAACCAGGCATTTTACATGTATTTTTATGCTCTACTTTCTCTAATCATTAAAAATACACGATCCACATACACTTTCACCACAACCTATTTTAACAAAATCTAAGGCATTTCACAAACTAACCCTATAAATAGAATCTACTAACCATAAGATTCTATTTTTTCTTCTTCTTCAGGCCCATCTGTTGCTCAGTGGGAAAAGATTAACGAAATTGGCTGCAAGAAGTATTTCGATTCCATCATCGTCAGTGGAGACCTCGAAGTTGAGAAGCCAGATAAGGATATATATTATCTGGCGTGTGGAGAACTGCAGGTAAATATGAAGGGGAAATTGGACCATAACTTCACGATACTTTGACTTCCTTTGTGGTAAAATATGATGGGTGATTTTGACCTTAAACTTCATGATTTGTGGTACTTCTATGCGGTGAGAGGAGAGCTTTAGGTAAATATGAAGAGGAATTTGGACTTCACTTTTTCACGATTTTTTAAAACTACATGTGAATATGAACAATATTTCATTATATAAGACTTTTTCATATTGGTAAGTTGGTTATATTCCTTTGAGAAATTGAATTGTTTATTCTGATATCAGCTAATGAAAAAAATTAGTAATAACTTTTGTTATTCTTTCTTTTCATTAGTGTAGCCATTTGAAAAGGAACATTATTACTCCAAGACGTTTTAACTGCATTCTATCATCATTATAACCATTATTGTGGTTTTAGCTATTATTCTCATCAGTATCATCGCTATAATCATCATCATCATCACCCCCACACCACCATCATCACCTCACACCACCACAATCATCACCATTTCTTTTCCTAGGTCCGTCCCTCTGAATGCATCATGGTCGGCGACAAACTGGAGACCGATATCCTAGGAGGCCTGAACGCCGGCCTGGCAGCCACAGTCTGGGTGAACAGCAAGAACAAGGAAGCGACGAAGGAGGTCCAACCGGCCTTCACCATAGACACCGTGACGCAGCTCCCCCAGATCCTGCCTAACCTGACTACGATTCTCCAAACGGAGGATCAAACCCACGGTTGCGACTGATGATGCGATGCGAGCGATAGGCTTTTGTTTTCATAGGGAGAGTCCGGTGTTAGTGATTTAGGATGGCGTTTATTGATTTCGATTTGAATTACATTGCCGTGCGCACGGGTAGAGTGGGCTTGTTGCTGAATCATGCACCAAGGACACTTTTCTGCATATCACGGTAGAGACGCACGCACGTACACACACACACACACACACACACACACACACACACACACACACACACACACACACACACACACACATACACACACACACACACACAAATACACAGACACACATACACAGCATTGTCACACTGACGTCACATCCAGGTCACGTGGTGGCTAGTTGGCAAGAACAAATCTAACTCGTTGATAGGTCTACGCATGCGATAGCTGGACATTGAGTATACTTTTATTGAAAGTTATTTTATTTTTAGTTTTCTTCGCTGTAAAAGTGGCTAGGGTTGCCACCAGCTGGACTCAACGATTAAGAACAAATTATCCTTGAAAATTATCCTTGAAAATCACCTTTTGAGGCGCTGTAATCAAGAAATTTTAATATTGGATTTTATAACAGGTAGGCTGATTTATCAAGATAATTTTTAATATATCAATTTATTTGCAATGCTTATGCTATCTTTTGGTGGATATTAATGGCCGAACTTTTCATAAGAAAGACTATGCAAAGATTGGGTCAGAATTATTCCTTACCTTCAGTGTTACTTCCATATGACCCAGGCAACCATTTCGTTATTTTGTTGTAGTATCTCTCTATATTCTCCCCCCCCCCCCCTCCAAAAATGCTCAGATCTAACGCGTTTAGAATACGTGTCAGCAATCCTACCCGTATTTACCATTCATTTTTTTAATTCCTTGGTTGGCAACTACACGCATGCGCCAAAGTGACGTTAGTGTTTACAGACATAGAAAATGGGCATAGACTCACACATCTATATTCACACACACCGGAATATATATATATTTTACAAGTCATAACTACACAGTGATGGCGTACATTATACTTACAAAGGAAACCCCCTATGCAAACTGATCATGTCCGGAGAATCAGTTACATATAAGTGCCTTCATAGATATTCAAAGGGGCAGAGATACTAAACTTCCTAAACATTTACATTTCTAACTCATACTGAAATCTCAGAATTACCGACAGTTCCCTTCAGATTGTATTCACGTCTCCCCACTGCCTTTGGTTTCCCACATCAAGAACTTTTACTTATTCAAGGAATTTTACCATGTCTTTGCATTCACTCTCTCTCGCCATTGAGTCTTCAGTCCCTTCTCTTATTAGCGTGTTTATCGCTCCACCTCATCTTCTCGCTACAGTTCTTGCATTATGGTTTTGTGGGCGAGATTACTCTCATGTATTAAGAAGCAAGAGACATGTCGAAGAGAGAAAACTAAAGGGAAAAAATGAGAAACAAAAGCGTGGTCTACATTCCTTTGGGATCAAAGACGAAAAGCAAGATTTTTTTTTTAATATGTCGGTATTTTGTAATGGAATATTTTTGCTTAATGGACTGGAATCGTGTGGGAACAAGATCGTGAATAAAAGTACGACAAAAAAGAAATTTATATTTTGAAGTATAATTTCTACATCATAAAAGGCAAACATGATTAATATAAAATAGAGTTAGTTGGCCTATAAACAAAAATAAAGAAGTGATGATTATGGTGCTATTTGTGAAATACAAAACCACGAAAGTCCTTAGAGATCAATGTCATTGACGAAAAAATCGCGTAATAATTCATAACCATTAAAAATTGTTCTGATTAATTGGTGCGAAAACATGTGCTCGAAATTCGACCCTCACACATCTTGCTCTCAGCAGGATACGTAAGGCTTTTCCAGCACCGAATGATATGAACAGTAAGGCTAGGATTACACGAGTTGGAAATCGACTTTGCTGTACTCTGGGAGGCATAAATGAGCCTTTTAAATAAGTTTGGAGTGACAGGTACAGTGACGGAGTTTTTGGAGTGACAGGTACAGTGACGAACAAAAGTCTTAATCAATTGAAGCTTTGAATCTGTCTTACTCTATACAAAAGAGTGTGATATTGAGCCTATGTTCGAAACGGAATTCGAAACATTTGACAAGACTTTTGACCGTGACTGTATTCGGGGAGGCAAAAACAACGTCCTTCTGTAGCCATTAAGCCGTTAATGGTCAATTCCCAACCTCGAGTGCTTGACAGTAGGTAATTAGGCACTTGGTAATTCACTGTCATGTGTGCTTTGGTAGGGTTAACTTGAAGAATGTCATGTAGAGTGTAAATAGAAATGTATTATTTTTAGCGTGCAAAATACTCACGTACAGATAATAAAAGAATGATGAATTTAGCAATTGTGTTTTCTTTTTCTTCACGTGAATCGTGGAGACTGGCGAGTATCACTAATTTGATATGTTATAATAGTGACACAATATTATGTCTATCTCTTTTGAATTCGGATATCCCTTTTACATATTAAGGGATATAAAATATACTAAATATGATAATTAGTGATTTTAGAAAAAAAATCTCAATATTAATAACAATGCTATTATATAACATCTAATAACAATCTTAATAAGATTAATAATAACAGTAACAACCATGTTTAAAAAAAACGAATACTGATAACAGCAATTACAAAAATAATAGCAATCACAACAATGAAACAAAATAATAAGTACTGTCTACGGTCACTGTTATTGTATATGTGATCATTATAACAGAATATATTAATCTAATAACATAAAAAGGAAACTAGATTCTGTTCTGATAATCTACGAGATGGTGCAACAATAACTGAATTAACATTAGTTAACGATATTTTGATTGATTTTATGAATTCACTTGCAAAAACTAGTATACTGTACTGTTTAACTAATCTATAATCTAACAGTGTAGACATTTCTAGGTTATTAGAAGTATTCAGGTAAATAATATCGAGAATATTTCCCTATTTCTGTGAGTGACGCCACAAACAGCGAATTCCCCAGATAACCGAACCTACTAATATGGGGTTAAATACTCTTTGATTCGCCTCTTTGATGCTATTTTTCCAATTTGCTTATTGATTTCGTGGTCAGATACTTTTTCGTATATCATTCGCTTATTGATTTAGTAGTTAGATGATTTTTGTTTATATTTGTTTGTTTTTGACGTGTAAAATATGGAAAATACGAAATTTAGGATACAGAATAACCTCATTTCTAATTACCAATTCGGTCTTTCAGCATTAGGAAGGCTAGATCAGCAGCAACTCGAGGTGTCATGGCATCTGTTTTGATGATTGTTCAGTGAAAATATAACCATTAAAATAATTATTTTCCATTCTTTCTGAAAACTTAAAATACCAAAAAGATCGACCATATTCACAAAGCATCCGTAACTTTTGTGACGTCATCAAAATAAACGCCATGTGCTCCCCCCCATGGAATCAGACGCCATGACACCTCCTCGAGTTGCTACTGACCTAGCCTTTCCCCATTCAGCATTTGATCCTCTTTCCTAAAACAATTGCCGGTCACTCTGCCGAGACATTTCCACTACATCTTTTCTTTCGACCTTTGGCTTTGAGTCGTCTGGTGCAGGGAGGTCTTTCCACTGTCTGTGGTGAAAGTCCACAGCCACTTGACACCCAGATTCCACCATCACGAAGTCTTGGGAAATTGAACCTCCAGGATAAGTTGGCTTCACGAAAAACTTTATTGGCAGGTATTCTTGAACGCATCGTCCGTGGACAACCTGAGATTGCGAACTCCTGCAGAAAAGTGATATTTTAAAGCACAGATTTAATGGCCGGTTTGTTAGAATGGCGCGAGGACCGACCCAATGGACAATCAACTTTATACGGACATGCATATCTATTAGGACATGCATATCTATCAGTCTAGACATGCATATCTATCAGTCTAGTGCATATGTTTAGATAGATAAATGCGTATATATATCTGATAAATAGATAAATATGCATTTATTTCTGTATATATGGATGTCTATATACTGTATACATATATTCTTTGGATCGGGCCTCGCACAATTCTAACAAACCGACCGTCAAAGTATAGTCTTAGACAAAAAAGTATGAATGAAATAGAAAAAAGTCCATATTTCAGTTTACTCATATGAGAAATACTACTTTTATAACCCTATTACAGAACTCCAAACGGCCTATTTTACTCAACACGTACTTCAATTTAACATAGGCCTATATACCTACTTGCATTTCCGAAAGAAGACGGGCTGGAGCAGGACAGGAAATTCTTGCAAAATAACAACTGAATGGTTGTTGATAGCTGACCAACCCATTACAGGGAAGGCCACATCCTCTATACCTTCACACACGGGTACGCTGTAGTCTCCACAGCTGTTGAGAGACGGTGAGCCATGTGTATTTGAGATGAAACAACAGAGGGAAAACTAGATCAGTAGCAACTCAAGGAGGTGCCATGGCGTCTGTTTCTATTTCTGGGAAAAAGTACATGGGGTTTATTTTGATGACGTCACAACAGTTATGGATGCTTTGTGATTATGGTCGATCATTTTGGTCTCTATTTTCAAAAAAGGATGGAAAATAATTATTTTAATGGTTATATTTTCATTGAACAATCATCAGAACAGACGGCATAACACCTCGAATTGCTACTGATCTAGCCTTTCCCATTTGTGAGAGACAACACTATACCTCCCTTGACACTCTGCATTGCGCGTATTTGAAAGGTCATTAAAAAGACACTTCCCTTGAGATCATATGCAAGCGTGCAGTTGAGAGATGATCAAACAGATGTCTCTCTCTTTTGACGCGAATATATTGTGTATTTGAAATTTGATTAGATAGGTCCCTCCCTCGTAAAAAAAAATCATTGTCGTGTTGTTGATATGTTAATTTAAACCCAAAATCAATGGGGATATTAGATTATCAAATATAGCTGAGTGAAATGCGATACTCAAAACTTTTTTTATAGGTTTTCTAGAAAAAGTACGGTTTTCTAGAGACACAGTAATAAAAAAGGACTTAGTATAAAAGTAATTTGTATATATGGCCAGATTAATCGTTTTTAAATAGAGACAGCTGCACGCAGACGGACATCTCAACACACTCACACACGGTGACACACATACAGACACACGGACATCTAAACACACAACACACACACACACACACACACATCTACACACACACACACACACACACGGACATCAAAACACACACACACACACGCATATATACACCTACTTGATATCACAGATTCTACTCGTCAAACACCCAATGAAATATATCATTTACACCACTGCAGTACATACTCGTCCCCGCGGCAGTCAATAAGTCGATCGTCTGCATTTGG
>NW_020869786.1:509363-529363 GCF_003789085.1 Penaeus vannamei | reverse complement strand
CGTAAACTCTTCCCTTAATATAGCATTCTATTATTAGCATCGTAGATTAGCCCTCTATTAATAGAATCGTAGGGAGGTTCCGTCGACCAGCCACGTGCGGCGTCTGTGTCTCACCCCGCCACCCGAAAGATAAATGGAAATCAAATTATTGGAATAAATTTCTTTCCGTGTGTCAATGTTGCTTTTGCAGATTAAACCTTACCGTTTGTTGGTTTGTGAATGTTTTTAAGATGATTAGTGCTATTGTTATTTGATGTTGGGTGGTACATAAAATATCACATTTATGTATTGATGGATGTAATTTTGGCAAACTTTCGATGCTTTCCTGTTAATAGTGGAACACCACCAGCAGGATTCATGGGATTTGTCACTCGTCTATGATTCGATTAAAAAAATGTTAAAGGTATTGCCAAAGCCGATCTCATTAACCTCATTATTACAATTGCCCAAATGTAGGTTGAATAAGGTTTATTGCGATTTCTGGGGATTCCAGTTTGTGATGTCTTTTCAGAGTTCCTTTGGGGGAGGAGGATGGGTGGAAATATTCACCAAAGGCCCCCTCTTCTTAACCCTACATCAAATCCTATAGACGAGTATCCCCTATTGAAGGTCGACCTGAAGGCACGTGGGGTGGAAATTGTAGCCGACAGACTATTACAGAACTCCAACACAATAGGCTTTCAACAATGCTTCTGTTGTGGCATGAAAGCTTGCTTCACTAATATATAGAACGTAGTTTCTATAAACCTTTGGATATAACTGTTGGAAATCTTAAATGTCATGACAGAACTATCACTAGCGGCCTAAGTTTTTCAGAGAAAAATGTTACGATATTAACAAGTAAAGTTAATATTTAAGACAGACATAGCAAGTGTAATAAAATGAAGAGTTGCAGCACAACTGTACTGGGCAAACCAAACTGAAGCCGACAGAAATAACAGTTTCTTCTTTGCAGTATGTTTGTTTAGTTCATTTAAGGTTCTTTTTGGGAAGCCTGGGGGTCTCTGAACGTTCCACCCCATTTGGTGTCGCTAATTCCAAGAACTAACCTGATAGAGTGAAGTGTTTTTCTTTATAATTAACATGTCGCCTATCAATGTCTACAATAAAGACAGTAGCTGATATTCCAAATCAGAACAGGAAGTGCTATTAATTGTGCCAATAACTTCACGTGACTGACCTATGAGATTTGGGGCCACAAACCCAGAGTAACTGATAGAATACAACTTAATGTTTTTGAAACTGTGGTGAATTGATATCCAAAATATTTTACACAATACACAAGGTAATTCAGATTCTGCTGAAAGGATACCATACTTTTTTGTATGAAAGAATATTTTGTAACTTTATTATAACATTGAATATACTGTAAATATGATTAGAATTAATATTTTGAGGCCTATTATTTATAAAAATTATCCTTATTCTGATTCTTTGCTTTATATGGAAAAGTGTATGTTTAAGAGGCTGTTATGTGAATTCATTTATGTAAACCATCTCTATTTTGTTCTCATTCCCTTCCCAAAGTAACTTTATATGTGGTCTGAAAACATTTCCCAAGCTGGCACTTTTTAATGTAAATTGTGAGGCCATATGTCTAAGTTTACCGACAGAAAGAGCATGGTGGGTTCAGGTAAAGGCCTACTTTTAAATTCCACAATAGCACCCTTCCCCAGACTGCTAATGGTTATTATTTTCAAGAGTGTATATATATAGAAATATAAAGTATGTGAGAACCAATTTAGAATGATTCTTTTGTCTCCAATTTTATTTTTGCATAAAATGTTCAAATGCTTCAACATCTATAGCATTTACTGCTTCTATTTAGAGGTTTAAATAATTTCATAAACCAAGAAAAATGTTTTAAATCTTCTCTGACTCTTCAGCTCTGCAAGGTGAGCAGGCAATGATAATTCCTGCTATAATCCTTGTAGGTGACACAAGTAACAAAGAACATAAAGATGAAAGAGAGAATTAAGGATACTCAAATACGTAAATAAAATTTTCTTGTTATTTCTTTATTATCAACAAAAATGTGACATATCAAATATTCGTATTCTTCAAAATTTACACTCATCCATCACATTTTCTCAACATACTCATATCTATGGAATTGTGACTTTTATAAATATGCATGCAATCCTTTCTCCTTAACTTAACGATGTAGATTCTTACTGAATGTTCAAGGCTAACTTGGCTGACACTTCAACCACTGATTTCAGGGAAAGTCATAGTTTCTAATAGAGAAATGACATTCTAAGTATTATTTGCGAACGAAAATGAGTCGAAGAGACAGTCGACCTCTGCTTTCTGAAGGAGGTCCACTTCAACATCTTTCAAGGCCCATTTATGCTCTGCAATTTCAAGTGCTTCCCACTCTGCCTTGAATGCTGCTTTAGGATCCTGAGGCATTGCCATGGCAGCACCGGACATCTGCTCCTCCATGATGCGAGCCTGGTCAGCGGCTGTCAATAGCAATAAAAACAAGTTAAAATCCAATAATAGTAAAAATAATTATATTTCAGCAATGTTCACTGTAAAAAAAAATCTTATTATCTCATGTTAAGCACACATACCAATTTCAAAGATCATGAACCTAACAAAATACATCCAGTAAGAAATTTTGTGTTAAAAAAGATAAAAAGAAAAGAAAAAAAAAAGTGCTCAAAACAACTTTGAAACAGCTACATTCAAAAATTTTAACCAAAGAAAAAATTTACAGATAAATAAGCTGAGACCCTTAAAGATATTATTATATTGGTAAATATTAAAAAAAAAAAAGATGAAGAAAAAAAAAGGCTAGAATGCATCCAGGATTGCAAAGTCCTTTTTTCTTCTTTTGGCTCACTTAAAATCTTTAAGAAAATGTCATAATTTCTTACATAAAAAGAAGAAGAAGAATCCATTAACAAAACAAACGATATCAAATAAACTCCTATTATAGTCTTTCATTTACCCTCCAATGCTTCTTACCATTATTTTCTCCGAGGACAAGTGTGTAAATAGAGCGGAGGCCAAACACGTTCAGGAAATACCAGGAAGCTGAAGATACCCAAGAGGCATCTAAGGACACTAACTCAATGCCTCGCTGCAACATTGGCTTGAACCGCAGGGTCAGGGGGAAAGGAACCTTGGCTGGGGGAAAAAAAAAGCTTAGTTAAGATAAAACATCCATAGATGTACTAAGATATATATTCATGTATGTACTTTGTTGCTTGCTTGCTAGTTAACTTTCTCTCTTTCACGCATACGTATACACAATCACACACACACCATACAAGCATGCACGCACGCATGCACCACACACACACACACAAAATGTCAAGCAAATTCAGTATCATAAAATAACCTTCCCAAGAGTGAGCTTACTGGTAACAAATCCGGAAAAGGTCCAATTGATCCATCCTCCAATGGCTATCATAGGCAACACATTCGTCAGTTGACTCTTCAGCATCTCAATCATCATATTGGGATCCGTCATAGGCTGTGGAGCTGCTGAACGCTTCACGGTTTTCAAGTAACCT
Source organism: Penaeus vannamei (assembly GCF_003789085.1). Classification (NCBI taxonomy): domain Eukaryota; kingdom Metazoa; phylum Arthropoda; class Malacostraca; order Decapoda; family Penaeidae; genus Penaeus; species Penaeus vannamei. The sequence continues at coordinate 525,839 of NW_020869786.1, read as the reverse complement.
GCAGAGAAATGCGGTAAAAATTTCAGAGTCTTTAGCTGTGTTTTTTATATACATTACTTAAAATGTTTGTGAATGATGTAAAAGCCTAATTTATATAAAAAAAAAAAATCTCTCCAAAACAAAAAAATTATAGAAAATTACAGAAGCGACACACAATTACCTGACTCTTCATTATTGAAGAAATGTCTTCGCATGAGGAAAGATTGTTTTGGTAAATATTTCCCATTCTCACGCAGCATTCTCGCTCTGATCATAGCTTGGCTGTAGAAAAAAAGTTTCTGATTATTGATATCACGTAGTATCATAATATCTAACCATAATGGCCTACAGACCCACTGCAGGTGCATACCTCTAATGAGTCTCATCAATGAGAAAAAATCATTATGCCTGTGTATATAGGTAACAGACTATTAAGTGTAAATATAGCTATAAAAATTATACCCTGTTTATAAGATCTTTTAACTCTGTGCTCCAGCTTTATCTCGGGATGTTATATGCCAATGTCAACTCACTTTCCTTTGATGACAGCAAATGATAAAGAAGATGAATGCGAAAAACAAAAGATATCCTTTACTAATTTTATTTACCTTTTCCTAACATAATCAACACCATTTATAATAATCTTTACCACCACTGATTCTCTACATTATCAGACATCTATAAGAATGACAATATATTAAAAATGCAGAATGTTTATTATCTAAATGAAAATTACAGAAAAAGTGATAGCCAATTCATCCACACTTTCAAATATATTTATACATAAATGATATATCCATCTTCTGAGTGAAATTTGAAAGAGAAAAAAGATAATGAGTTATAGTTATAATAATTTGAATTATGATCAATAATCATAATAATGATGATTATTCTTAATACGTTTGGTTAGGCTTACCCTGAATAACCTACAAGAACAACAGTGCTTTAATATATACTTAAATATGATCAAGTATAAAACCTTTTCAACTTAAACCATGCGAACAAAGCTGCACTGGATACAAGTAGAGAACTTTTTTTTTTAATCAAATCTATGAAAAAAATATTTCCATGCCAGCTCTCTCATTTCTTCTTCTTGCCAAGTTCCTTTTGTTCAGAACAATATCATCTTCCTTTACTGCCTCATTCACGTGGTTTACGATTTGCTGGTTACTCTGCAGTAGATTTCCATTGGATGTAGGCCAAGGTTCAAATTCCAATTCATATCCTACAGATAAAATTTCTTTCAATCTCTCTCTTCCATAAGATCAGTTTAGCCAATTTTAGACCAAATTTAAAAGGCTCAATTCCCTGAAAATCGCGTGACCGTCCAGCTTTCCGTACTAGTTACATTAAAATTGAAACTCCATGCTTGGGTGCCTTGGCTGACTTCAAAATATTTTCAATTGCATTACAACTAAATAAAAATGCTTAATAACTTTCTATCATGATCATTGTCTACAGACTACTAAATGCTCTAGTTTCCGAGACTGCCTGCCTAGGCCTGGAGAAAAGGACGATAAACCCTGACTCGAGTTTGGTTCCAGTTCTGTCAAGCAAAACCACAGCTGTCAAATGAAACCTCAGCTTCTGTCAAGTGAAACCCTAGCTTTCAGCAAGTAAATCCCCCACTAAGTACTAACAAAACCCAGGCATAAGGCTAGTGAAAACCCCAGCTTTTCGCTATAAAAACCCCGTTTAGGATTACTGAAACCCCGGCTTATGGCTCGTAGAAACCCCCGACTTGACAGGAAACCTCACCCCAAAGGCTTTACCGCTAAATACCCTCTTCATACCAACACCCACAGGTACCAAACCCTCCAAAAACATCACCCACACCACCACAACCCCTAAAAAAGGACACAAAACCACACAAAACAACAAAAATGACATTAAAAACACACCTTCTGTCGGGAATTTCACAACCCCTTCCCTTCTCCCTCTTAAAACTCACCTATCTTGGACCTGAGTGAGATCTACCTTCTTCTGGGTGGATATCAACACACTCACATAATGCCTCACTATCCCACAGAGGAAAGTGATGAGCACAATGGGGAGAAAAACCCATATTCTTATGTCGGAATCTAGCAGTAACTCGGCCATCGTGGTGGTCGGTTAAACTACGTGGTCCGTCATGTGTTATTGATCGGAGAGACATAGAAAACGGGGTATTTAAGAGGTAGACTATATAAGATTGGTGTTTTTATTATATTTGTTTGTTAATTCTTTTCTTTATTTCGTTGGGATTATCTCTGGACTTATAGAGATATCTTATAGAGATATATGAGGTATGAGTCTAAAATTAGGTCAGCCATCTCATTTTTTCTCTCTTTACTTTTTCGTTTTTTCTTTCTTTCTTTCTTTCTTTCTTTCTTCTCTTCTTCTTCTTCTTCTTCTTTCTTCTTCTTCTTCTTCTTCTTCTTCTTCTTCTTCTTCTTCTTCTTCTTCTTCTTCTTCTTCTTCTTCTTCTTCTTCTTCTTCTTCTTCTTCTTCTTCTTCTTTATTATTATTATTATTATTATTATTATTATTATTATTATTATTATTATTATTATTATTATTATTATTATTTATTATTATTATTATTATTATTATTATTTTATCATTATTATTATCATCATTATTATTATTATCATTATTTTTTTTCTTCTTTTCTCTTTCTGTCCTACACTTACTTTCTCTCACTCTCTCTCTTTCTTCTTGATTTTCCTCTCTCTCTCTCTCTCCTTCGTTTACTTCACCCCCTGTCTGTCTGTCTGTCTGTCTGTCTGTCTGTCTCTCTCTCTCTCTCTCTCTCTCTCTCTCTCTCTCTCTCTCTCTCTCTCTCTCTCTCTTCTCTCTCTCTCTCTCTGTCTGTCTCTCTCTCTCTCTCTGTCCAGAATAGAAAAGGAAAGACGGATTAGCATCGCCAGCGTAGGCAGAGTGAACACCAACAAAGTATAGGTAGGTAGTCTATACTTTATCTGATACCAACAGGAAGTAAGGATATGATAAGATAGACCACTGCCCTCGATTTGGAAATAGTGGTCCCGTAATAGTGAAATAAAGATTGTATTTGTTACAGAAGAAAAAAGGAAGAGGAGACGGAAGATAAGAAATTATATAATCGAAGATTGATTGTAGAAGTTATTTGAAAACAACGCCTGGGATACATTTTAAACGAAGTATATAGATATTCAATAATCAAGATTTTGTGAAATCTGTAATAGAAGAATCGACAGATTTGTGCCGAAATTCAATACTGGAGTAAGAATAGACCAACATGGACCAATGAAAAAATAAAAACAAAGAAAACAGACATAGAAATTTTTCAGAATACAGAAAGAGGGAGAGAGAAAAGACCACTTAACAAATATGCCACAAAGCACAGGTTTTCTTCAACTTGAAATAGCATGACTGAAAGCATTGATTCAAATTGTTGTCACTGAAGGCGAAATATTGTCTATATCAAAGGGAAGAAACGTTTTTCTAACTGAAAACGTTTCAGACATCTTTTGTTCAACTCGCCTTCTTTGAAACCAAAAGAAGCATCGATACCATGACAAAAAATAACCTACAACATGGGTACTTATGCTTCTTGAGGGTATGTGAACCAAATACAGGAGGTATAGGACTCGATCTCTGCTTGTATGTATTTATCTAATGCAATCTTTTATACCCGAGTGTGTGTTGATTATTAGTTAGCACTATTCCGAATTCCAGAAACTGACATTAATGTTATCCTATACGTTCATGAGTGGATTTAGCAGAACAACTAATGATCTTTCTAAGACCTATATTTTTTATTTATTGAAAAAATTCTGCTGCATCATGTCACTGGCGGCGTGTACGAAATATAGCAACAGAGCGAGAAGTTAAGGAAAGGTCATACAGCATTATGATAAAGTATAGTGGCAAAAAGGTTAAAAGAGGTAACAATTAAGACAAAATATGTTAGATGTCAAAGGATGTAGAGCGCTGTTGGTTAGTATGGTTGTGAAAAGTTAGAGAAGGAAGAGCAAACGGAGTACGAAGGCCGTTCAGGATTGACAGAGTCAGTCTTTCATCCTTTCAACACGGCTCTCACACTTTAGGATGTGGACAGAAGGGGATGAAGAGAGAAGAAAAGGAAAGGAGGAGAAAAAAACGTAAAATTAATTGAGGAAAGGACTGAGGTCAAGGCTTGGGTGATCCACTAACATTGGGTCTCAGTCTCAGTCTCCTGGGTCCCTCTACGACGACGACGAGCATGATATTGTGTGTGTGTGTGTGTGTGTGTGTGTGGCGTGCTAAATCCGACAGGCCTGGGTGATGTTGATTTCGTGTGAATTGTAAAGAGGGTTTGGGATCATATTGTACCAAGTTCATGGGAGGTTTCAAAACGTAAAGCAAAAGGACAGAATGGTAATTACCTCAACGAAGGAGGTCATGTTTTTGGTCGCGTTGGTTAGTTAGTTTGTGTTTGTTTGTTGGTTAGCAGGGTAACTCAAGAATGGTTAATGGCTGAAACAAATAAATGTGCTAGACATCTAAGGTCATGTAGCACTATGGTAAAGTATTGTGGTGAAAAGGATAATTGAGTTAACGAGTAGTATAGTGTTAAATGTCAAGGGTTATAGTGTCATATAATAGTATGATAGGGAAAAGGGTAAAGAGGGGGTGCAAATGATATAAACGGACATTAATAAAGGAAAGGGTTAAGGGTATAGGGCGACTGATGGAATGGGCTGCACCTATTGTTGGGGAAGCTATAGTAAGTAATAATGACAAGAAAATAAATGTGCTAGACATCAAAGCTCATATAGCATTAGGAGAAGCTATAGTAACATTGCTCTATGGAACAACTGGTAAAATAGCTGTTAAGAAATAACCAACGGGTAATATGGATAGAGATGGCTGTTGGAGAAGAAGAAGAGTCTAGGGGATGAGATAAGGGGACTGGGGAAGGGGGAGAAGTATCAGGAAGAGCGTCAGGAGGGGAAGAATCCGGGGGACACTGTTACAACAGAAGGGATTCACGTGAGTATCCAGGTGGGGGAGGTAAGGATAATGAAGAACGAAAAGGAAATGGTGTACATGGAAAAGGAGAGGATGGGTTTGTTAGGAAAGAGTAGGAGGAAGAGGGGTAGGAAGGAACTTGCAAGGGAGGAGGAGGATGCAAATACTTTAAATGTAGAGAGACTAGGAAAAGAGGGATTGGAGGATGGATGAGGAGAGAAACATTTTCTTGGTTCATGTTTAGGAATTGTGGGACGTCTTCATCCAACTTGGCAGGGTCAAAGAGAGTACTCAAAAGGTTTGTAGAGGTAAAGGCAGCAGAAGGACAAGGGCAGGAGGAAGATGGGGTGGTGTAGAGTGTAGTAGTTCTGTGGGGGGTTGGGGGGGTAATAAAGATGAAGAGTAGTAATAAGGGAAGAGGGGGTAGCCACTGAAGAAGACTGTACAGAAAGGAGATGGAGAAGAGAATGTTGGGAGAGAGGAAGGGGTGCATTCTGAAGGTTGAGTGATAACCTGGGTGGGTGGTTCAGAATGGATCGAGTTGTCAGTAAACGTCGAAGAGGGTTATTAATATCAGTGGCCAGAGCCGTGGTCAAAGGAGGGGCAGGGGTCGAAAAAACATCAAAATCAAATTCAGATAGGCTAGTTGGTTAAGGGGTAAACCTTAATGCCCCTATTAATAATAAAGAATCTTCATTATTGGCCATGGTGAGTCTGAATAAAATGGGAGAAAAGAAACGGTCTACACCTCAAGGTCCCCATATGAGGTAAAGGCTAGGCAATTAACCAAGGGAATACCGTGTCCATGGCTCCTGGAGGCCGTTCATGACGGACATAAAGCCAGCCTTTCATCCTTTCAACACGGCTCTCACACCTTACAAATGGGACAAGAGGTTAAAGATGATGAAAGGAAGATGAGAAACGACCAAGCACAATTAGTTGAGTCGAGGGCTGAAGTCCAAGGTATGGGCAATCCCTACATTGGGCTCCAGTCACCATGTCCTAAGCCACGACAACGAGCAAGATATTGGCAGGGGGTAACTCAAAAAATTATGATTTTTTCAAAAATTCTTTTTCTTTAACAGAGGTGTGTCTTAGTCTTACATTCTATTAAATTTTGGTGGTGATCCGGATCCAAGTAATTTTTTTTAATAATTACATCAGTTACCCCCATTGACTAGTCTTTCAGTAAAAGAAGAAGAGGTCAAAAAGTAAGGATGAAATGTTTAGGAATTCTTTTTAATAAAAACGTTTGTCTCAGGTTTACAGTATACATAAATAAATGACGTACCACAAAATCACTATGTACACTTCTCCCATGACTGTTCTGATGAAGCTTGGCAGGCTTTATACATATTGCAAGCAGTAATTACGGTATACATTCCTTTGATTCTTTTCCTCGACCTTATTAAAGTCTTGACAAAATCGAGTACCCCATTTTCTTCTTATAAAAACATTTCTCTCACTAGATATCTGCTATTATAACTAACTAGATATCTCCGTTTCATACTTGTTTGCCTTTTTCTTGTACATACTAGAATATGGATGAAATCCATCCATTAATGGTTAAAAGCAAAATAAATGTGCTAGACATCTAAGGTCATATAGCACTAGAGGAAGGTATAGTAAAGGGGGATGTCATGTGATAGTTGCTATGCGTCAACTATCTAGAGTAATGGTGAAAGGTTGAAGTTGGGTAAAGGTTGATGAGGGAAAAGGCTATGGTGGTTTAGGTAAGGGAGTTAGATATCCATCCATTAAAGCATTGTGGAGAATTGCAGATCAATAAACAGGACACTGAATATTCTGCCGTCACTATTATTGTATGAGTGCAACTGCTAAGATTCCAAAAGATTTTCTCAACTTGTATCCACTGCACAGTAGTTTCTATGATAGGATACAAGTAAATAATTTTTACAAGTTAAGTCACCTTAACTGCCTCTTGAAAAACCCTAATGCACCACTTATTTTGTAGGAAGAAAAAGGGCTTCACATCACTTGTGAGACCAAACTGAAGAATGAGGCCTTCATATTTCTTTCAACTTTTCACTTAGGTTTTCACTTTTTTTTACATGTTTTTGGAAATGATGTAAAATACTGTGAGGGAGAACCATAGTAAATTTTCCAAGCAAATAAATTCATACAGGACAAGTGAACAGGCATGGCTAAAAATATATAATCTTTGGCCCAATTCTTCAGAATTTCAACGCATAAACCATTCTAGCCCAATACTCTAAACCGTCCTCGCATAAATTACTTGTACACAGCCTTACACTTCGTACGTTACATCAGTCCTTGTAAGATGCCTCTTAAATTTTCTTTTGGATGTTCTTTTTTAGTTAAACTCACAACATATTGGTTTGTTTTTATTCATTTATTTTTCAATATTCAAAGGTAACATCTCTGTAAATGACAATCTTTGTGGAATTCATAACCTGTATCCTCAACACACATCGGAAACTTTGTCTTTCCTCTTAAAACAACTCGTAAGAAGATATACCGCTAATGATGCATTTCTCTTGCAGAATGACCACCTGCTTTCCTTCCTTCCATGCTTAACAATGAACCGAGACATTACACAAATTGATCGTAATACAGTGAATGCAAGAAATGAAGGGAAAATGAACAAAGGTGTAATCAGTGAGCTATAATACAAGATCCATGCCTCTTCTCACCTTTATAAAATATGTCTTCAAAATTAAAGGAAAGGAAAATCAATATTACTTACAACATTTTAATAACCATAAGAAAGAGGGATTTCCTTAATAGCATTTACAATGAATATTGTTCAGTCACACACAGAACAACTGTCTATAGAGGAATTGGCCTGACAACTTTTACTCATAATTTGTCAATACTTAAAACAACTATTACTCCAGAAACTGCAACAAAAATTTAGTAACATCCTTAGGTTAGACCAAATGAAAGATGAGTTATTTACAAGCATGATATTCATTTAATGATGTCCTATCTCATTTGCATGGTAGAGTTGTAGAGTAACTGCACCAGTGAAGGATGGTAAATTTTACTCCAATTTGCTACACGTATCCAAACTCAAGTCAGTTAACATCCAAATAAGCAAGTCCCGGGTTGAGTCTGTGCTTGAAGGGTTACAGCATCTTATTATTCAAATGCTACATAGCAAAAAAAAAAAAAAAGAAAAAAAAAAAAAAATCAGTCCATAAAAATAAAAAGTGAGCTTTATGGAATAAAAAATGTGAAAATCAAATGACAGCTTACAGCTGTGAACTGAGCATGTGATTCCTAATTTTCCTTTTTAACTTAAAACATGATCTTGAATCACAGTTCCTGCAAATCCCTGTTCAGTGCTTAGTACTGACACAATGACTTTTGATAAATTGCATATAATCTTCCACCTCCTACAACTTAAGCAATACCTATCAAAATAATTGAGTTATTGGGTTACCTTGGAGCATTTCTGCACTGCTCCACACACTTAATTTTCTTAAAATCTTCAGGGGGCTAAATTGGTCTTCCCTTCTCAATTTATCAGTGGGTACATGTCCTTCTGTGATCAATGTAATCAACTTAGTGCATCAGCTGCAAGGGCCCAGCAACCAAGTCACTTCCACATAAGGCTGGGGTAATGTTTGCTCCACTGGGTTGGTAGATACTTTACCTCTTTATCTGAGGGAGTGAAAAGAAACTAATAAACAAAGTAAGTGTGCAGTATTCATTGGATCTGACTCGTCCTTGAATATAAGACTGCAGCATTTCTTTTTTTTCTTTTTTGAAGCTGAACTAAAGGCCAGGTTAAAATAGAAAAAAAGAAGACATTGCATTGTACATTTGGCCTGTAAATTTCATACACATCCTTTTAATTTTGTTAAATTTCGTAACCTCCAGTCACCAGCAGCTGACTAGGTAATATGGTTGATGGGATTTGGTAAGAGTACAAATATCTATCAAAATTAAATCCATGTCCAAGGTTTTCTTTGGAGGATCTAGAGAATATATGAACCAACAATGTGTTACACACCACATCTATTCAGGAACTCCAGCTAGAGGGGCACCGGGTGGGGCAGGCGTGGGCGAGTTCATTTGTCGGCCCTGTTCCTTAACAATAGGGTAGAAGTATGGGTGTTCCATGGCTTCGTGGGCTGTCAGGCGCTCTTGGTGATCATAACGCAGTAATTTGTCCAAAAAGTCTAGTGCTTCAGGAGAAACTAGATGCTGATTTTCACTATGGACAAACCTTTCCCACCGCTTCCGGGAATGCCTGTAGTTGATAATATTTAATAATCAATTATCATATCCAGAATAAAATGGAGCAAAAAAACACTAAAGGCACCAGATAAATTCAAACTTTCTATATTTCAAGATAAAGCATCCAATATGCAACTTCTGAATATTTTCTAAGCAAAATAATTTTGCCTCCAAATTATAAACAACTTTTTATAGCTTCTAGAGTTCATCAGCTTTCATTTTCCTTTATGAAATCAACAGTAAGAAAAGACAACAGTCTTACCTTCCCAGAATATCATTGAACCTAGGATCTAGCTCAATTTGATATTTCTCAACATATTCATAAAGTTCTTCAGTCCCCAAGACCTTTGCAATGCGCACCAATTGGTCATAATTGTCATGCCCATGGAAAAATGGTTCCTTGCGGAAGATCATGCTCGCTAGCATGCAGCCCAGTGACCACATGTCCAATGAGTAATCATACATCTGTGGAATGTAAACAAAGAGTAAATATCATCATCTAGAGAGAAAGGAAGGAAAAAGAAAGAAAAACTTCATGAAATGAAAACAAAGTAAATATAATTATCTACAATTTTTTTAACTTTTGCAATTTATTCACCACTATTAATCTACATTCATTAAACATTAAAGAAAAAAAAAATCACAAAGAAAAGGATTATGTCTTTTATATATATAGACTAAACAGTAAATGAGCCAGCTGCTGAAGGGAGCAAGTGTGTGTGGGTGAGTAGGTGCAGTATTAAGTTATAATAGTACAGTATGAGGTACTGTGCTGTAGAACAGCGTAAAGAAGTGTAGACTGGCATGGAACTGACTGTTAGACTTCGATTGAAAATGTAATGTGGGTATGCATAGTGATTAATTCGCTTGAACACGTCACTCATTTCTCAATATATTAAAAGCCTGATAAAGGACAATAAAAATCATACACGACGAGAAAACTAAACTGACCTGATAATCTACAAGAAGTTCAGGGCCCTTGAAGTATCTGGATGCCACCCGGACATTGTATTCCTGGCCTGGGTGATAGAATTCTGCCAAGCCCCAATCAATGAGGCGTAATTTCCTGTTCTCATGGTCTATCATGACATTATGAGGTTTGACATCTCGATGCATAATTCCCATACTGTGACAGTAATCTAATGCCTGCAAAATCAAAAAATTTCCATGTATAAAAATCTATACTTTTTATAATAATAATAATAAAAAAATATATATATATGGATTACTTACAAGTTCATGTGATATACACATCCAATAGCAAATAATCTGAACTACCTTTATACAAATTTTCAAAGAATTTCCAATGTACAAAAAAAAAAAAAGTCAATAAACAGAGATTAATAAATAAATATACAAAGTAACCATAAACTTTATGTGCAAGAGAGAAAAAAAAAATGACTATTGCTTCAACCTCACAACAATGATGCTATAGCTGACTAAATAATCAATTATAGATAAAATTGGAAAATGTGATTCATTTTTATGTACCCTTCCTTGAAGCCAATATACTACAAATTATGATTACCTAATGTACAGGAGCCTAAAGAGTTGGTTAAATATTATGCTGCAAAACTGCACGGAAGTTGAAATGTTTACCAAATGCCTTGATACTAAACAATGATAGTGATAGTTGTTTTTAACTTTAACCTTTATTCACCCACAAACTATAAAATCCCTTTTCACTCTCCCACAAACTATAAAATCCCTTTTCTCTCTCCCCTAAAATATAAAATCTCTTATCACACTTCCATAAACTATAAAATCCCTTTTCAACTCTCCCGCAAAATATCAAAATCGCCTTTTCACTCTCTCGTAAACTATAAAATCCCTTTTACATGTCATCCTGAACTCTAAAAATCAGTAACCAAAGAATTCCACAATCGACTTCATCTTAATCTCACTCACCTTAAGGAGCTCATACAGGTAATATCTAATATCATAATCATTGAGCGTCTGATAAAGTTGCTTGAAGTCTGTGTTGTTAACGTGTTCAAACACTAAAGCAGGAGTACGCGAGACAGGATCCTTTACGACAGCCTGGAGTGTGATAATGTTGGTCCCTCCTCGAAGATTTTCCAAGATCTTAATCTCACGTTTGATCTTCTTTTTCTTGACTGGCTGTTTTGGAAAGTAATTATTACATTTGTTAATGGATGATTCATTTTTACAGTGAATGTGTACAAATGATTCTTAAGGCAATTACTTTTGATATCATATGATCATATAAACAGTGTGAATAACAATAGGCTAATATTTATTCATCAAAGGAAAATTCAATAAAAAATTTGACTATTATTAGCAACAAAACTGGTAGTAAATATCAAGGGATGCAAACACAAGTGCAAGATAGATGTAGCACAAGAAAAGTTCATACCTTGAGGATCTTGACAACACATTTTTCATTGTTGTTAATGTTTACAGCCTCAAACACTTCTGAATATTTACCACGGCCTAATTTCCTAACAAGCTGATAATCGTCTTGGTGTCTGGAAAATCAAATTAATATAAATATTTTTGAGGTACTAGGGATGGTGGGAGAGAATGAACAGTGATTAGAAATATTTCTTCTGTATAGAACAGACAGGTATTAGGGGTGGTGGGAATTAACTGTTGAAATGTTTCTTCTGTAAGGGACAGATAGATAGAGAGAGAAGGAGGTGCATACTATCACTGTTCTATATTTCTTTTTTCCTTCAAAACAAAAACATCAAAATGTCAAACTTACCCCCATTCTATGACATGAGATTCATAATCCCAATACTCATGTGGTCTGTGGGAATTAACATCAGCATATACACGAGCACGGCTTGCCAATGGCATTTTGTGCAGCCCTCGGTAAACCGTCCGACTAAGCCCAGCCAGTTCTGGAATAATAAGTTTTCCTTTATTTTATATTCTTAATAGAAATTATACTTCACTATGAATACAGAATATTGAAAGAAATTTCATATTATGTCATTATTAATGATATATTTTTTAATATATTCTTAGAAAAACAATACAAATTATTCAATTTAGCACAAAACTCCTATACGAGATCACATCATTGTAATATACATCAGGACAGACTGTACACTACACATATTACAATGTCTAACACAAAAATAACACTCGCTTTACCATAAATGAACATAAACAATAGCCTTAAAATTAAATTTGCAATGGCAAAAAAATTATGAAACCTTTATCAAAATCTTCTGAGCTGATATGAAGTCTTCAAATAAAGACGCAATGAAAACCAGTAGTAGCATCTATTCCTCATCAGCAAGAATACCCGAATATTGAAATTTATTGATTTTTTTTTTTTTTTTTTGGTCAACTTTTCAATTCAAATCTGTTTCGAAACAAGTAACTTAGTTGCCTTATATATACATTCTAAAAGAGAAAATGCTAATCCTGAAAGGTAGATCTAAAGTACCAATGACTGTATGCATGAGAAGGTAATGTATAAAGATGTGAAGTCATTAACTAAACTGTATTCAAATTTCTTTCTATATACCTTACATTCCCCCCCCCCCCCCTAAACATCTTTACCTTATTTAATGGACAACAGTTTTCCAGGATTTAAAAAAAATTAATGTTATGCAACTCATTATAAAAAGCATTGTAACTAAACAAGTAACAGGAACAATAATGACAAAAACAATAACAATACTAACAACAACAGAACCACTAATACTAACAACAGTAATAATTGTAAAAGTAAAAATTATGAAAAACACTGAAATTGCAACATCTAAATAGGTGTAAGAATCATTTCATTAGCTATATTGCTGAAGTGCGAACATTACTGCAACAACGCTACATATACTATTTTACACGATCAAAGGCCCTATCTGTGTTTGCAACTACATAATTATGTATCCTAATAGCTGTAGAAAAAAATCCTTTGCGCAACTTCTGTATCATTACCCTCTAGTCATACTGTACACTACCATTATCTATATTGGCCAGCTATTTACAGTATTAGTAATAATTAATAGTAAACAATTAAAACTAACAGGTAAGAAGAATGAGATAAAAAGATAAAACAAAAGAACGGAATAGTGAAGGGGGAGGAGCCAGTGATGAGCAGGGGGGAGAACAATGCATTGGGCAAATAAGGAATGCAAGAAATGATACAAAACTAAAAGAAATAGGGTACAACAATAATGACAAAAACTGCGATAATAACAATAATAGAATGCACCTTGGAATTCTTGTATCATTAATTATATTACCGCATGATCAAAGGAGCGAGTCTATTCCTCAGTTTCCTATTTTGATCTTCAAATATCAGTCTCTCAAATACGTCAAATACTCTCAAATCATGTTTTAGCTTTTGGTCTCGTATGTAAATCAAACATTTCCAAATATTGCCTAAGTAATATAAAAGTTGAATATTTTGAAAGAGCTATGATGCGTCAAGTTTCAAAGGCACTGAGTTTTGAATTTCCTTTCAAAACAAATCAGTATCTTCCTGTTTGTGCTTTTCTTTGCATCTTACTTCAAGTATTCCTATTACACCACCTCATCAAAAGTGATCATAAACTGCAACCCTTTTATACCTCAAGAATTCATAAATAAAATAGCTGGAGCACGATTTTTGTAATAACTCTAAATCAAGATGATCCATATAACATTAAAAAAGGATAATAAAAGATAACCTTTCACAACTTTGTTGTATCAGATACAAGCAAACCCACTGCATGTAAAGTCATGTTCAAGGTGACCAAGTGTTATTGCTACCTCCACTTGTGTTGCATCATGGAGTGAAGTATGGAACTTGCTTGCCAAACACTTCCTTTAATTAAGACTGAACATTTTTCACATCCAACCAGGCATTTCAGACTTTCCTGGAATACTTATAATATAAACTAAAAATAGGAGTACCACCTGGTAGTTTGATCAAAATCCTTTCAGCTTCCCACATACTTCATAAACACACATCAATATTCTTAATATTAAAAGACCATCATAACAACTGAACTTACTTGGAGGCTCGGCATACATAGCCTTCACTTCCAAAATCCGATACTTATAATAATAATAACTTTGAACATGTATTCACTGAATGAAGCCACAATTACTCAAGTTCAGAGCCTCTCCTTGACTAATGCGTACTCTCTACAGTGTATGAGTAACGTCATAGATTACGGAGACTTAAGATTAGATACCCTACTATCTTTGATGAGATGGAATGTCACATATGAAACAGACCAACGACAAACTGATCGGGCTTAAGCAAGTTAATGAAATAATTCACACTCAGAACTGTTTTCAATATCAATGTACTGCATTTTAATTAAGAAGATATTAAGGAAAAAAGCGCTTAAAAACATACAAGTGGCACATTTAGAAAGTGGGCCAAATTGGATTTATACTATTTATACTGCAATCTCTCTCTCCTGATAAGGACTCGTACCTTTTGAAGCAAAGCATTCAATAAGAAAGATATAAAGAAAGGGGAGAGAGGGAGGGAGATAAAAGGGGGAGAGGGAGATAAAAGAAGGAGAGAGAGGGAGGGAGTGAGGGAGATAAAAAGGGAGACAGATGGAGGAGAAAGAGGGAGATAAAAAGGGAGACAGAGGGAGGAGAAAGAGGGGAGATAAAGAGGGAGGAGAAAGAGGAGAAAAGAGGGAGATAAAGAGGGAGGAGAAGAGAGGGAATAAAGAGGGAGGAGAAGAGGAGATAGGGAGATAAAGAGGGAGGAGAAAGAGGGAGATAAAGAGGGAGGAGAAAGAGGGGAGATAAAGAGGGAGGAGAAAGAGAGAGGGAGAATGAGGGAGAGATAAAAGGGAGGAGAAAGAGGGGAGAGATAAAAAGGGAGAAGAGGGGAGAGGAGAGGGAGGGGAGATAAAAAGGGAGGGTAGAAAGGGAGAGGAGAAAAAAGGGAGGAGAAAAAGAGGGAGATAGAAAGGGAGGAGAGAAAGAGGGAAATAGAAAGGGAAGGAGAAAGAGGGGAGGAGATAAGAAAAGAAAGGAGAGGAGAAGAAGAGGGGAGATAGAAAAGGGAGGAGAAAGAAGAGGGAGATAAAAAGGATGGAGGAGGAAAGAGGGGAGATAGAAAGGAGAAGAGTGAAAGGAGAGAAAGAGGGAGATAAAAAGGGAGGGAGGGGAGATAAAGGGAGGAGAAAGAGGGGAAGGAGAGGAGAAAAGGGAAGAAAAGGGAGGAGAAAGAGGAGAAAGAGAGGGAGGAGAAAGAAGGGAGAAGAGGGAAGGAAGAGGAAGGAGGAAGAAGAAGAGGGAGAGAGAAGAAGGAGAAAAAGAGGGGAGAGAGAAGGAAGGAGAAAGAGGGAGAGAGAAGGAAGGCGAAGAGGGGAGAAGGAAGGAAGGAGACAAAGAGGGAGAGGAGAAGAGAAGGAGAAAGAGGGGTGAGAGAAGGAAAGGAGAAAGAAAGGGAGAGAGAAAGGAGGAGGAGAAAAAGAAAGAGAAAAGCAGAAGAAAGAAAAGCAAGAAGAGAGAGAGAAGGGAGGAGAAAGAAGAGAGAGAAGACAGAAAAGAGAGAAGAGAGAGAGAAGGGAGAGAAAGACAGCGAGAAGAGAGAGAGAAGGGAGAAAAATAGAAAGAAAAGCAGAGAGAGAGAAAGAGAAAAAGAGAAAGAGAGAGGGGGAGGAGGAGAGAGGAGGAAGAGAGAGAGGGAGAGAGGGAGAGAGGAGAGAGAGAGAGAGAGAGAGAGAGAAGAGAGAGAGAAGAGAGAGAGAGAGAGAGAGAGAGAGAGAGAGAGAGAGAGAGAGAGAGAGAGCGAGAGAGAGAGAGCGGAGAGAGAGAGAGAGAGAGAGAGAGAGAGAGAGAGAGAGAGAGAGAGAGAAGAGAGAGAGAGAGAGAGAGAGAGAGAGAGAGCTGAGAAGGAGAGAGCATGAAGAGAGACGAGAGAGAGACTGGAGAACACGAAGAGAGAGAAGAGGAGAGTACGAGAGAAAGAGGGAGAGACGAGCGAGAGACGAGGAACGGGGGAAGGGAGAACTAAGGAGGAAAGAAGAGAGAGCAGGGGAGCATATCGGAGGGGAGGGATAAGAATGGAGGAGGGCGAGGAGGTAGGGCGCAGGAGGAGAGGAGGAGAGGAGGAGGAGAAGAGAGAGAGGAGCAGGGAGAATCAGAGGAGAAGAGCGAGAGACAGAGTGTGTGGGCGGAGAATAGAAGTAGAGTAGGAAAAGCAAGAGAGAGAAAGAGAGATAGGAGGGCGAAGGGAGACTAGCACTAACAGAGAGAGAGGAGCAGAGAAGAGTGGGTGACAGATACTCGAGATGAGAGAAGAACAAGAGAGAAGTGAGGAGAATGAGCAAAAGAAAGAGAGAGAGAGAGGTGAGAGAG
>NW_020869786.1:500644-509263 GCF_003789085.1 Penaeus vannamei | reverse complement strand
GAGAGAGAGAAGAGAGAGAAGAGAGAGAGAAGAGAGAAGAGAGAGAGGAGAGAGAAGAGAGAGAGAAATCAAGTTAGAATAATGCATTCGAAAGACATTTTCACATGGAACAAGTTGCATGTCGTGCCTCACCCGGGCCCGTGTTTCACCAACTCTGACTATTAAAGAGCACACACTAGCTTTCTCTTACAGTCCAGCCTTGAACCTCAAACAGCAGAGATGAAGACCTTTTTAGTCGGTGAGTTGACAGTTCTTCTGATGACATGGAGATTACGATATATGCATTAATTCAATGCTTTGTTTGTGGAGACCTTTCGTCTTTTTTTCCCGCCAGCGAATGAAAACTAATGGGAAACAATGATTTTCCAGCGTTCGTTTTAGCAGCAGCAGCAGCCCAGCAGTTCCCGGATGTGTCCGTGCGACTCGCCGGCGATGGCTTCTTCCGCCGAGGAACAGCCGCCCTCTCGACCTCGCCCTCGGCTGGAGGATTTCAGCCGAGGACCAGCTTCCCGGCCGACGGCGGGCTGCAGGCCAGTCCCGGCGCCTCAGGAGGCAGCAGACCTGGCTCGCCAGCGGCAGCAGCGCCTCTGGCGCCACGGGCGGCTTGGCCTCGTCCAGCGGCAGCAGGTTTCGCTCTGCCATCGGAGGCGGACGTCGGCCCGACGAAGGCGACGCCGACGAAGCCGTGGACGGCGTGTTCGAGCCCCTGAACCTCCCGGCCTCGGCCTCCAGCCTGCTGGGGACCGTCTCGACCGCCTTCTCCTGCGACGACCCCCCTACGGCTACTACGCCGACCGCGACAACGCCTGCCGCGTCTACCACGTGTGCTACCCGGCGCTCTTCGCCGACGGCGCCAGCGTCACGTACCAGTACAGGTGAGGCGCCGCCGGGAGGCTCAGGCGGTCGGGCGGATGCAGAAGCCTGATAAAGGACAGAATGTAAACGTTATTCGCACAGTGTGTTATGTTTTTTGTGTATCTGTGCGCTTGTGTATATACTCACACACACACACACACACACACACACACACACACACACACACACACACACACACACACACACACACACACACACACACACACACACTCACACGCACACACACACTTCCATATCTTTTTATCTAACAGTATCTTCTCCGCAGCTTCATGTGTGGCGCGGAGACGGTGTTCGACCAGAGGGAGCTAACCTGCGTGGATCCCTCAGTGGCGAGTCCTTGCGAGGAATCCTACAACTATTACTTCACCAACGAGCAGTTCGGTCTCCCGAGGAAAAGATACAATTTATATAGAGATGTATAGAAATTGCCTGTTGTTGTTACGTACATCGCGGTTGAACTGTTGAGTCCCTGATGTGAAGCTTCGAAACACTGCATTGAAGATTCATTGGATTTAGGTCGAAGCTTCGAAACACAGTATCGAAGTCAGCATACCATACTGAAGCTTAGATACTTCAAAATGAACCCTAAAACTACCACATCCAAGTCTGAAATCACGAAATTAAACCCGGAAACATGGTAATAACATTTCGAAACACTAGATTGAAACCTAGACACTACACTGAATCTTTAAAAAAAAGACGAATAAATAAAATACAGAATTGGAGCCTCAACACACCATATTGACACATTATAGCACCATACTGAAGCCTTGGAGTATTATGGGTTGCATTAGTTGATGATTCGAGACGAGTTTCATATCGTGTTGACAACAGTCCGGACCGTGAGTGTACAAGATTTTTTGTTTATATCTTATCTTTTGTAAATAAATTTGTCCTGATGTGTTGATTTTACGCAAATGTTAATACATCCCTTTTATCTTTCATGAAAAGTGCCAGGGAGAATCATAGAATGAAAAGGATTTACACATTACAAGGAGTGATTGTAACTACTGCTATTTCATGTAAAAACTTACAAGTGAATATAATCGTAATATATAGTATATTAATAGTTGATTATTTTTTATGATAGATAAAAACATAAAGTATTAATGGCAATGACATTAATGATAATACAGAAATTAGAAATATTGTAAATTAATTATGTAATATGTTATAGTTACAATCATGGCTACTGATTATTTCATTATGGCTATAACAATGATGATCATATAACCATTCATTGTTATAATAATCATATAAAGGATAACAACACAGAAATAAATAAACTGATAATTCATTCATAAAAACATAATGGAAGTAACAAAGGACAATGAAAAGTAAAATGATAACGCTAAAGATGATAATGATAACTAATAGCCTTTAATTCAAAATATTAATAGCGCATGATACTGACCATAAATGTGATAAGAATAGAAATATATATTGCTACACCTAACCATAATCATTTATATCAATGTCATTAGTTTCCATTATTGTTATCATTGTTATCATATTGTATTTTCAGCATATCATTAATGGTAATACCATTTCTCTAACCTTATCATTAGCATTCTAAGCTTAAATGAACAAATACTGTTCTCAGTGTTTTTTTTTTTTTTTTTATCATTATCATAAGGGAATTATTCTTTGGTCAACATCGAGCACCTCATACTAGTATTTTATTTTTTATTTATTCATTGTTATTATTTTATTCATTTATTTGTTTACTTTTATTTATTTATTTATCTTTTTAATGTGCTTTAAAATCGATCGTAAATGCAATCACTGGTCCTTTACAATCTTCCTTTTACGAGTCCAGACCTAAATGCACCCAGCACCTATCGCATTGACTCCCAAGGTGAAAGGTCACACTTCGAGTCGACCCGAGTTGGAAGGGCATCTAGACAGGAAAGAACAGCAGGGAAAAAAAATCTAGAATGTCTTACAAAGGCACCGCTTTGACCCTGAATTTTGGACTCCCAGGCTTATGACAGACCAGTCCATGTGCATGACATTCAAGGAGTCACCGTATTTTTCTCTAGTAGTAAGGAAGAAAAGATCATTGTCAGGATGCTCTGTTTCGTTAGACAGAGTGTTCCATGTGAAGGTTTGATTTATTTTGATAGACAGATACATTTGAGACATTAGAGTAAATATAAAGATACCTTAAATCATTTTTGTCATTTTCCCTCAAATCTCAGAACCAGATATGGGTCGAAAATCAGAAAGCTGTCGCGGCCTTCGAACACTGATTATATTTGGCAGAAAAAAAAAAAAAATTACACTTACCGTACGACTTATAGGCACAGGAAAGAGGGACAGGACAAAACTTCTGTCCCCTACTCCTCAACGTTCGAGGACATTCTCTGTAAACAAACAAACACTGTATAGATGTGATCATTATATTACGTGTATGTACCATCTATGCCTATGTTAATGTAACTTGTTTTACTTGTAAGCCCTGCATTCTACCGTCCAGTCTTAGAGTCACGGTCCCTCAGACATTCCATGCCGCCACCAACCCCCTCAGCCAATCAGAGAGAGAGACAGCTGAGCCCAAAGATATCGCAAGTTGCCTTATTTTGTCCTATGAAATATGAAACTCATATTTTGTTATATGAGTTTCAAGGACCTACGAATAAAATAACCCCGAAGACAGTGCAGTTCTTTAGTTCTTAATTGCTGAGAACACTGATCCCTGCCACTGAGAGAGCAGCTACAGCTGAGTCTGGAGCTCAAAATTAAATAGCATTATGTCAAATATTAAGTGAATATAAATGTGCAAAAATTAATGTTATATTAACTAAAAGACACGTGAAGCATTTGATATTGGACTAAACTACTGCATTTTCGGCATCTTACATGTCACTATAGGGACTTTCAATAATCAAACCAATTTACTAGGATATATGTGGCATGTTAGATTTTTAAAAATCCATCTAATAGAATCGAATGAAAATAGATTAACAAGATGTTTCTTTTTTCAAATTATATAGGCCTATAACTAAAGCTATACAGTATATGTATCGAACATTGTATTTATGTGTTTATTAGTATATGCTTACAGATGTGTTATCCAAATATTTCCTTAAAATCTAGTTCTAATCCTATATAAGCATGTATTAATGCACCATGAAGTAAAACAGTTTCGTTCCAGCAAGATTTTATTATTATTATTACTATTTATTGCCCAAGTCTCAGCATTGGAATACTTCTTTGTCCATTGTTAACACTAAATAGCTATTACTATGAGCATATGTCAGGTAGGCTACCCCTTGCTGTAAATAACTGACCTTAATTCAGTTTTTTAACATAAATGACAACAGCTTTAGAATGTAACTTGTGTTCTGGTAGGCCTAACCTCCTTTACGATGCGGTAAATAATGCAGACGACAGTGATCCAAAAGCAAATTGCATATTGATTTTCCTTTTCGATACTAGTAAAGCCTTTTATGGATACTGCAATTTATAATGCATCTTTGTCTTCTTTTTGACATTTGTTTTATTCCTTTTTGCTTCTGTAATGAGTCCTGGAATGGGATAGCTTATATATCTGAGATTTGCCTGTTCATTTGAATAACAACGCTTGTGGTAGGCCGATATATCAGTCTAATCAACCATATAATATTCTAAAATGGGGTATATTTAACTCATTGTAACATTTACCATATATATACCATAGTTGAACATTCATTGGAAACAGAGAAAAATTAGTCCATTTATGTCATAATGTATGAGTTTTAGCTCGTTAGTCAATGTCTTTTTTCAGTTCATGTTTGTGAGAATTGATGATATTAATTATATTTTTGAATTTACATGACTAGCCTAATCTAAGTGATCTACAAATCCCAACTAATAGTTCCGTGAATAGTTGAATCATGTTTGATATGGACATCACTGAGAGAAAAATTGTAATACTTAAACTTTATTTAATATCACATAAATATACATTCGTTGTGTCGGCAGAAAAGTCGTCTTCTTCAGCAGATTTATTGCGATTTTTCTTCAGGGCGACCGAACTGCTCGTTTGTGTAGTAGTAACTAGAGGATTCCTGGCATGGGACAGCATCAGACTGGACCTTGCAGGTAAGTTCCTTTTGGTCGAATACAGAACCCTCACCGCACAGGAAGCTGGAGAACAAATAGGGCATTTTATATTACTTTTGCATTGTCTATAAAATGCAGCTTCTGAAAATCAGACTTTAGTAAAAAGAGTAACCAATCATGTATTCATAGCTTAACAGATGATGTGTAAAATCTCAAAATCATACTTCAGATCATAATCTTAATAAAAAAAATAAGCCTGATTATATCTATCTATCTATATATATATATATATTTATATATAGCTATATATATCAATTCACTATGCAATATTATAGAACATACCTGTACTGATAGGTTTCGATAGCACCAGTGGAGAAACGAGCTGGTAACAGATATGGAAAACACGGCAGGAGTTCTCCTCGTCAGCGTAATATCCATAGGGACGGTCAGCGCAGGAGAAGGAGGTTGAGACTCTTCCCAGTAGTTGAGAGGCTTCAGCAGAGATTCAGAGGCTCAAATACTCCATCAGCTGGCAGAGGGTCAACTTGGAATCCACTTCCGAAAGAGGAACCAGTCTGTGATCCACTGAGGAATGAGGAACCTGAGCCAAATCCACTTGAACTTGATCCAAAACCAGAACCAGATGAGCCAGACTGGAATGCACCATCAATGGAAGAACCTGATCCAAATCCTGCACCGGATGAACCAGACTGGAATCCGCTACCAAAGGAGGAACCGGAACCAAATCCAGATCCAGATGAGAAACCAGACTGGGATCCAGAACTTGAACCAAATCCGGAACCAGATGGGGTACTGGATTGGAATCCGCTACCAAGGGAAGAACTGGAACCAAATCCAGATCCAGATGAGAAGCCAGACTGGGATCCAGAACCTGAACCGAATGGGGAACTAGATAGAGAAGTGGACTGGAATCCACTGCCAAGGGAAGTAGAGCCAATTCCAGAACCAGATGATGAACCAGACTGGAATCCACTACCAGATGCAGATGAGAAACCAACTGAGATCCAGAACCTGAACCGAATGCAGAACCAGATAGAGAACTGGGCTGGATCCGCTGGTAAGGGAAGAAGTGGAGCCAATTGCAGAACCAGATATGAACCAGACTGGAATCCACTACCAGATCCAGATGAGAAACCAGACTGGAATCCAGAACCTGAACCGAATGGGGAACCAGATAGAGAACTGGGCTGAGATCCACTGCTAAGGGAAGAAGTGGAGCCAATTCCAGAACCAGACTGGAATCCACTACCAGATCCAGATGAGAAACCAGACTGGGATCCAGAACCTGAACCGAATCCAGAACCAGATAGAGAACTGGGCTGAGATCCACTGCTAAGGGAAGAAGTGGAGCCAATTCCAGAACCAGATGATGAACCAGACTGGAATCCACTACCAGATCCAGATGAGAAACCAGACTGGGATCCAGAACTTGAACCAAATCCAGAACCAGATAGAGAACTGGGCTGGAATCCAGTGTCAAAGGAGGAAGTAGAACTAATACCAGAACCAGATGATGATCCAAATGTAGAACCAGACTGTGATCCACTGCTAAGGGAAGAAATTGAACTAACTCCAGCACCAGATGAGCCAGGCTGGAATCCACCACTGAGTGAAGAACTTGATCCAAATCCACTGCTGCTTCCACTGGAGGATCCAAATCCAGATCCACTGCTGCCCAGTGAACCTGATTGGAATTGCCCACCAGAGCTGGATCCAAATCCACTACTGTCTGATTGGAACTGTCCACTGGAAGAACCGGAACTAACTCCACTGCTAAGGGAGGAACCAGACCCAAGACCGCTGGATGAACTTAGTTGGAACTGACCGGTGGAAGAGCCAGGACCAAATCCACTGCTGAGGGAAGAACCAGATCCACTGCTAAAGGAAGAACCAGAACCAAAATCAGCACTTGATCCTGACTGGAACTGACCAGTAGAGCCAGATCCAAATCCACTGTTGAAGGAGCCAGACCCAGATCTGCTGCTGAAAGAAGATCCAGATCCAAATCCACTGTTGAAGGAGCCAGACCCAGATCCGCTGCTGAAAGAAGATCCAGAGCCAAATCCACTGCTGATGGAAGAACCAAATCCACTACCACTTGATCCTGACTGGAACTGACCAGTAGAAGAGTCAGATCCAAATCCACTGCTGAGGGAAGAGCCAGATCCACTGTTGAAGGAGCCAGACCCAGCTCCACTGCTGAAGGAAGAACCAGATCCAAATCCACTGCCACTTGATGAGCCTGATTGGAACTGACTGCTGGAACTGCCAGATCCAAATCCACTGCTGAGGGAAAAGCCAGATCCAAATCCACTGCCACTTGATGAGCCTGATTGGAACTGACCACTGGAACTGCCAGATCCAAATCCACTGTTGAGAGAAGAACCAGACCCAAATCCACTGCTGAGGGAAGAGCCAGATCCAAATCCACTGCCACTAGATGAGCCTGATTGGAACTGACTGCTGGAAGAGCCAGATCCAAATCCACTGCTGAGGGAAGAGCCAGATCCAAATCCACTGCCACTAGATGAGCCTGATTGGAACTGACTGCTGGAACTGCCAGATCCAAATCCACTGCTGAGGGAAGAGCCAGATCCAATTGTGCTGCCACCTGTGGAGAAGGTACCTGGTCCTGCAAGTTTTACAGTGTTACTGCCAAATGTACTGGACTGGAAATTGCCGCTATTTCCAGAAGAAGTCTGAGAACCAGACTGAATTCCACTGCCAAGAGAAGAACCAAACTGTGCTCCAGATCCCCTTGAAGAACCAAACCCAAACCCATTGCTCCCGGATGACCCTGCTGAACTGAACTGGGAACCACTTCCAAAAGAACTAGACCCAAGTCTGTTACCACTCAGTGAGCTTGTTCCAAAGCCAGTGCCAGATGAGCCTGATGAGAACCTTCCACTAGATGAACCAGATCCAAAGCCGCTGCTACCTGCTAAGCCAGACTGGAGTTGCCCGTTGCCAGCTGAAGAGCTTGATGAGAACCCGGACCCAAATCCAGAGCCCGACTGGAAGCGTCCACTGGATCCCACACCATTGCCAGCAGGCGTAAAGAAACTGCTGCTTGCGATGTTACCCGATGACAAACTGGACTGGGAATTACTGCCAAATCCAGAATTCTGGAATCCACTGTTTCTCTGGAAGTTACTGCCACTGGAACTGGAGAATGAACCGCCCTGTTGGAAGAAACCTGCGCTTGCAAGTTTCACAGCGACATCAGGGACTCTCTGCTGAAATCGTTGAGCAGCAGCCAATGCTGCCACCAGCACTGAAAAGATAAAGAAAGTTTTTCTTTAGTAAAAGTAAAGTTATGATAAAACAGACAATATATGTTTTTCTTTTCTTTTCTTTGATTAAAGTTAAGTTATTATAAAACAGACAAATGCTTTACACAATATTTTCTCTTGTAGTGTAAAATCAAATACTTTCAAAAGTAACTTACAAATAATAAAGGTCTTCATGGTTACTTGTTGGTGGCTAAGGCTGAACTGTGATGAAATGTAAACCCGAGTTGTTTATATAGGCCAAAGCGCGGTAGCAAAGGAGACGGACAAAAGTGAAAGGAATTGCACACACACATGTATAAGTGTGTGTGTGTGTGTGTATGTATACGTGTGTGTGTGTGTGTGTAATGTATATGTGTGTGTGTGTGTATATATATATGTATAT
>NW_020869786.1:493144-495644 GCF_003789085.1 Penaeus vannamei | reverse complement strand
ACTCGCCGGTCCGAACTCTTCCCAAGAGCACCTTCCTTCGCGCCGATTCCTTTTCTCCCGTCGGCTGGCAATAGATTCCAGTCTGGTTCGTTAAGCGGTAGTGGATTCCAGTCTGGTTCCTTAAGTGGTAATGCATTCCAGTCTGGTTCCTTAAGTGGCAATGGATTCCAGTCTGGTTCCTTAAGTGGTAATGGATTCCAGTCTGGATTGTTAAGTAGCAATGGATTCCAGTCTGGTTCGTTAAGTGGCAATGGATTCCAGTCTGGTTCCTTAAGCGGTAGTGGATTCCGGTCTGGTTCCTTAAGTGGCAATGGATTCCAGTCTGGTTCGTTAAGTGGCAATGGATTCCAGTCTGGTTCCTTAAGTGGCAATGGATTCCAGTCTGGTTCCTTAAGTGGCAATGGATTCCAGTCGGGTTCGTTAACTGGTAGTGGATTCCAGTCCAGTTCATTAAATGGCAATGGAATCCAGGCTGGTTCTTCAATAGGTGGAAACAGATTCCAGTTTGGTTCAGGAAGTGGTACTGGATTACCATTTGGTTCCTTCGGTAACAGTGGATCCCAGTCAGGTTCAACGAGCACTACTGGAAGTCAGTCTGGTCAAATAACTAACAATGGATTCTCATTCGGCTCAGCAGATGAAAATGCTAGTGTCTTCCAGTCTGGTTCCGTAAGTAATGATGGATTCCAGTCTGGTTCTGTAAGTAATAATGGATTCCAGTCTGGTTCTGTAAGTAATAATGGATTCCAGTCTGGTTCCGTAAGTAATGATGGATTCCAGTCTGGTTCTGTAAGTAATAATGGATTCCAGTCTGGTTCCATAAGTAATAATGAATTCCAGTCTGCTTCCGTAAGTAATAATGGATTCCAGTCTGGTTCAGGAATTGGATCTGGAATCCAGTTTGATTCAGTTACTGATTCTGGATTCCAGCCTGGCTCTGTTACTGGCTCTGCATTCCAGTCTGGTTCAGTCACAGACTCTGGGTTCCAGTCTGGTGCAGTCACGAACACAGGATTGCAGTCAGGTTCAATTGCAGACTCTGGATTCCAGTCTGGCTCTATTGTAGATTCTGGATTCCAATCTGGTTCAGTCACAGATTCCGGATTTCAGACTGGCTCAATCACAGATTCTGGATTCCAGTCTAGTGGAGTCACAAACACAGGATTCCAGTCTGGTTCAGTCTCAAATTCTGGATTCCAGTCAGGCTCAGTCACAGATTCTGGATTCCAGTCTAGTGGAGTCACAAACACAGGATCCCAGTCAGGTACATTCACAAACACAGGATTCGATTCTAGTTCTACCACAGGTGCAGGATTCCAACCTGACTCCATAGCAGACACTGGAATTCAATTTGGTTCAAGTGGAAGTGGATTAGGACTTGGTTCATCCACTGATAGCGGCCTCCAATCCAACTCAGTAAGTAGCACCACATTCCAATTTGATTCAGACATTAACGCAAACTTAGCTTCCGATTCTCCAAGTATCAGTTTTGAATCTGTACCGAGCAGTAGCGGGTTTGGGTCCACACACCAGCCAATAGCGGAATCACTATCTAGTTCACAACCAGCAAGTGCTCCATTCCAGCTTGATTCCTTTACCAATGACAGAATCCAAACTGGATCACCAAGTGAATTTGGAACGGATTCTAACTTTGGATCTCTAACAAGTGGAAATAATTCTCCAAGTACCACTGGATTCCAAAGCAGCTCCAGCGGTTCCCCATTCGAAACCCTTGGTACTCCTGGCTTTGTATCTTCTTCCTTGTCCGAAAGCGTATTTGGTTCAGATACATCATTTAGCAGCGGATTAAGTTCTGATACATCAAGTGGCGTCAGTTTTGGAAACAGATACAAGCAGTAATACTTTTGGCCAAGTACATCAAGTGGTAGCATCACTGGATCCAGTACCTCGGGCAATAATACGGTTTTGGATCTAGCACATCAAGTGGTGATACCTTTGGATCTGGCACACTGACCAGTAGCAATGCTGGAACTGGTACATCAAGTAGCAGCAATTTTGGACCCAGTACATCAACCAGCAGCACGTTTGGACCTAGTACATCAAGCAGAAGCAGTTTTGGACCAACTACATCAGGCAGTAGCAGTTTTGGACCTAGTTCATCAAGTGGCAGCAGATTTGGATCCGGTACATCAAGTAGTAGCAGATTTGGCCCAAGTACATCAAGTGGCAGCAGATTTGGGCCAAGTACATCAAGCAGCACCAGATTTACACCAAGCACTTTAAGTAGCAGCAGATTTACACCAAGCACATCAAGCAGCACCAGATTTACACCAAGTACTTCAAGTAGCAGCAGATTTACCCCAAGTACATCAAGTAGCAGCAGATTTAGGCCAACTACATCAAATGGCAACAGAATTGAATCGAGGACATCAAGTGGCACAGCGACTGGCAGAGACTTTGACTCTTCAAGCCGAAGCAGACTTGGTGCAGCCAACAACAGTAGATTTACATCAAGCGCACTTGGTAGTAGCAGCTTCGG
>NW_020869786.1:452883-455383 GCF_003789085.1 Penaeus vannamei | reverse complement strand
ACTGTTGATTTTATATTTCAGGGGTGAGAAACTTAAATAGTTCATTCTCAAACCAGTGAAAGTGGGTTTTCTATAAACAGTACTATAGATGCGTCCGTTTTCTTTGGATCTCAGAGTGTCAAGAAAAGAAAGTTTGTTTTCCTTTTCTATTTCACACATCAATGTTTTGATGTTGTTCATTCAGTACGACAGGAACTGTTCGATGTGTGAATGCTGTTTAAACAGAAGAAACGTGTCATCTATATACTTTTTATAGAAAAAGTGTTTCAACTTAACTGGGCATTTTTTAACCAATTACGTTCGTGATGGCATAGAAAAGTATTGGCATAACTAGGGCTGAGGAGTGAACCCATAGCAGCATCGTCAGTTTGGGTATAGAGTTGGTTATCAAAAGTCTTTTGTGGTAATATTTAAAAATGAATTTAACTGTTTTTTGTTTAGACCAAATTGGGGTAAAGATTCATCCGATAAAGTATCTGATAATCTGTGTGGTTTATGACAGAGGAAACTTACATCCAAACTTACATCTGTGGTAGACAGATGTCCCCGACGAGATATTCGCATTGTTCTGGGCGACTTCAATGCGGTATCTGGCTGTGATCGAGCTGGCTATGAGATGTCTGTCGGTCCCCATGGTTCAGGAGCTGATGCCGGTAGCGAGAATAGCCTCCTTTTCCGGGACTTTGCTAGGTCCCAGAAATTGAGGATTTCTGGCTCCTGGTACCAGCGCCCAGACCCACATCGCTGGACATGGTACAGTGATGCGGATAACGCAGCCAAGGAGATCGACCACATACTTGTTAGCACTCGTTGGAGGATCCTTCAGAATTGCAGGGTGTACAGGAGTGCTGAGTTCTGTGGTACTGACCATAGATTGGTTGTGGCTACCCTCCGGGTCCACTTCAAAACCCCCCAGCGGTCAAATGATCACCCTAGGGTGTTTCATTTGAACAGGCTGTGGGAGGGGGAGTGTGCCCGCAGGTTTGCTGAGGCAATCTCTGATCGTTTCGCAATGCTTGGCAGTCTGACAGACCCTGTTCTTCTGTGGGATACCTTTAAGCATGAAACGCTTGATGCAGCTCAAGATACGATTGGTGTATGCCCGAGAGCAGTACAGAATTCCATCTCGCAGGAGACACTGGAAGCCACAGATGCATGTTGTGCGGCTCGTCTGACAGGGGATCGGGAATTGCACCGTTCTCTTGTGCGCAGAACTCGGTCCCTGTTAAGAAGGGACAAGGAACAGTTTATTAGGAGTCTTGCAGAGGAGGTAGAAGGCCATTTCTTAGTAAATGACCTTCGTCCTGCATACCAAGCCCTGAGAAAGCTGAACTCCAAGCCCTCTTCACAAGTGACAGCAGTTCGCTCAGTAAGTGGTCAGATCGTTTCAGATCCTGTTGCGGTGCGGGGACGTTGGGCTGAGTATTTTGAGCAGCTGTACCAGGTTGACCCACCAACAGTTAACTTGGATGCGGGTAGTGTCGAGATCCCGCTGCCGGATCCACCTATCAGTGAGGACCCTCCCTCCCTAACTGAAGTTAGGGGGGCGATTTCCAAGCTGAAGTGTGGTAAAGCAGCTGGTATCTGCGGCATACCAGCTGAACTGTTAAAGGCTGGTGGTGAACCTATGGCACGGGGGTTACATGCTGTCCTGGCTGCCATCTGGCAGTCCGGTTCCGTTCCTCCTGACCTGTTGAGGGGTGTGGTCATCCCTCTCTGGAAGGGGAAGGGGGACCGTTGGGACTGCAGCAATCACCGAGGCATCACACTGCTCAGTGTACCAGGCAAGGTTCTCGCCCACATCCTTCTAAGACGTATCAGATACCATCTACTAAGGCACCAGAGACTGGAGCAATCCGGATTCACTCCTGGTAAGTCCACAATAGACCGTATCCTCGCGCTTCGAGTCATTGTAGAGCGCCGTCATGAGTTCGGGCGTGGGCTGCTTGCAGCCTACATCGACCTCAAGAAGGCGTTCGATACAGTGCATCGGGAGTCACTTTGGGAGATCCTGAGGCTGAGAGGAATACCAACAAGGATTATTGGGCTAATAGCAAGCCTGTATACTGGTACTGAAAGTGCTGTAAAGTGTGGTGGGGGCCTGTCGAGCTTCTTTCCTGTTAGTTCAGGATTGAGGCAAGGCTGTGTCCTTGCGCCAACTCTTTTCAACACTTGCATGGACTGGATACTGGGCAGAGCTACTGTTCAAAGTCATTGTGGGGCATCACTGGGCAATATCAAGGTTACAGACCTTGACTTTGCTGATGACGTTGCCATTTTATCTGAGTCTTTGGAAACCCTAGTGGCGGCTCTCGATGCATTTAGCAATGAAGCGAAGCCCCTGGGTCTAGAGGTCACCTGGACCAAGACCAAGGTCCAGGAATTTGGGGACTTGTTAGGAGAACCTGTTCAGTCGGTACGTGCTTGCGGCGAGGACATTGAAGTCACAGAGAGCTTTACATACCTTGGTAGTGTAGTTCATAACTCTGGGCTGTCAGAC
>NW_020869786.1:407683-410183 GCF_003789085.1 Penaeus vannamei | reverse complement strand
CCAACAGGTAATTTGGATGCGGGTAGTGTTGTGATTCCGTTGCCGGACCCACCCATCAGTGAGGATCCAATCTCCCTCACCGAAGTTAGGGGAGCTATCTCCAAGCTAAAGAGTGGCAGCAGGGGGTATTGGCAGCACATATTTGCGGTATCCCAGCTGAACTGTTAGAGGCTGGTGGTGAACCTATGGCGCATGGGTTGCATGCTGTCCTGGCAGCCATCTGGCAGTTCGGTACCATTCACCCTGACCTGTTGAGGGGTGTGGTTATCCTTCTCTGAAAGGGGAAGGGGGACCGATGGGACTGCAGCAATCACCGAGGCATCATACTGCTCAGTATACCAGGCTAGGTTCTTGCCCACATCCTTCTGAGATGTATTAGAGACCACCTACTGAGACGTCAGAGACCAGAGCAATCTGGGTTCACTCCTGGTAAGTCCACAATAGACCGTATCCTTGCACTTCGACTCATTGTAGAACGCCGTCGTGAGTTCGGGCGTGGGCTGCTTGCAGCCTACATCAACCTGAAGAAGGCAATTTGATATGGTGCATTGGGAATCACTCTGGGAGATCTTAAGACTGAGAGGAATTCCATCAAGGATTATTGGACTAATAGCAAGTCTGTATACTGTTACTGAAAATGTTGTAAAGTGTGGTGGGGGCCTGTCGAGCTTCTTTCCTGTTAGTTCAGGAGTGAGGCAAGGCTGTGTCCTTGCACCAACACTTTTCAACACTTGCATGGACTGGATACTGGGCAGAGCTACTGTTCAAAGTCATTGTGGAGCAACTCTGGGCAATATCAAGGTTACAGACCTTGACTTTGCTGATTATGTTGCCATTCTATCTGAGTCTTTAGAATCCTTAGTGGTGACTCTTGATGCATTTTGTAACAAAATGAATCCTTAGGTCTAGAGGTCTCCTGGACCAAGACCAGGATCTAGGACTTTGGCGACTTGCTAGGAGAACCTGTTCGGATGGTACGTGCTTGCGGTGAGGACATTGAAGTCACAGAGCTTTACATACCTTGGTTTTGTAGTTCACAACTCTGGGCTGTCAGACCAGGAAGTCAGCAGACGGATTGGCTTGGCCAGAATTCATGAACTCACTCGACGAAAGTATTTAGAGATGTTACCTGTGCAGAAGGACCAAGCTATGGCTTTTCAAGGCCCTGATAATGCCAGTTTTGCTATACGGTAGCGAAACCTGGACATCATCCTGCGCCTTGGGGTCCCATCTTGATGCTTTTTGCAATTGGTCCTTGCACCGGATCACGGGGTACTGTTGGCGGGACCACGTGTCAAACCAATGGTTGAACTGTCAGACTGGCACAGGATTTATTTCCTGAACAATCCATGATCGCCAACTCAGGCTATATGGACACGGCTCACTTCCTCCAAAATGATCATGCCCACCAGGTTGTCTCTGTTCGAGATAACCCTGGGTGGACGAGGTCTGTGGGACGACCTACGAAGTCGTGGCTTGGGTAAATCGATCAAACCTCTCCTGAGGAGCTTCAGATGGGCCGAGCCCCTGCCTAACGGCTTCCTGTGAGGGACCCTCGAAGGTAGAAACGAAGGGTGGATGCGGCTATGCGGCCCCACCGTCAGGCGCTTCAGCTCCATCGATGCATCGTAAATGTACAATGTGTTGTATAGTCAATATATTACTATTAGCAAATACACCCATAATAAAAATAAATCACACACATCACTACTAGAAATAAATCATATACAATTAATAGTACACCTACCTAGTAACTACTCAAGTCATAATGTAGTAAGTATGCATATGCTATATATATAAAAAGAAGATGCCTACACATCCTCAATTAATAAAATACTCATACCTCGATAGCTCCTAACCTTATATATATATAATATATATAAGTACAAAACAAAAACATACCTCTCAATATACTGATATACCCAATACCTCACTACATATCACACAGTGTCGTGTGTAGTGGGTCATGACATATATATAATATAATATTATAATAGAAGCTTAAGCAAACGGCCAAAACACACAAACAACAAAGCGTTAGCTACTCAACTATTATACCTAAAATTAAGATATGATATAAAATAACGAGTAAACAGATAATAAGAGTGAAGAGGTAGTGTGTGCGCTGGATATAATATTAGGAGGCTGATGTCACTAATCATATGTAA
This sequence comes from Penaeus vannamei, assembly GCF_003789085.1. NCBI lineage: Eukaryota > Metazoa > Arthropoda > Malacostraca > Decapoda > Penaeidae > Penaeus > Penaeus vannamei. Next base: position 408,015 of record NW_020869786.1, on the reverse strand, counting down.
CACATACATATCATACAGTAAATAACAGAACCACATGTGAATGGGAATAGTAATATAAGTGTAGCTCTGAGGGTATAGGGTAGCTCGTGATTGTCCCACCATAACAAAATACATACACCAAATATAATAACATAATGACGCTCACTAAGAAGGTAAATATAAGGACCCTGATAAGATAAGATAACTATTCCAATACGATATAGGAAAATAAGAGTAATAGTTACGAGAACCACCTCAGCCAGGATAATCCTAAGTCTACTAGTAGAATAACTTTAAGCAGAATAGACTAATGTCAAGACAAGAGTATAGGCGTTATATAGCAATCATATCCA
>NW_020869786.1:389090-397583 GCF_003789085.1 Penaeus vannamei | reverse complement strand
ACCCCCCCCCCCTTTTTCCTTTTTTTTTTTTTTTTTTTTTTTTTCCCCAAAAAACCCCAAGAAAAAAAAAAAAAAAAAAATTTTAAACCCCTTTTGGGGAATTTTCTTTTCCCCTTTCCAGTGCAAAAAAAAGCCCTCTATCCAAGGTTTTTTTGGAAACAAAAGCAAAGAAGCCCCCCCCTTGAAACAAACAAGAAAGGGCCCAAGAAAGACCAAATGGCCCCCCTCTCGCAACACCAGACTCAGGACGGCCCAAGAAAAAGAAAGGGGCCTTACGGCGTGCACATAGCAACGACTCACAGTCAATGTCAGACCCCAGACGATCCAGAACCCGAGCCTGAGGCAGAGACCATGCCAGAAGCCCTCCTTGAGGAAGATTATCAGGGGCCCTATCTCAATGTAAGTACTGGATAAGGTGTGAGAGCAGATGAATGGCCTCTTATTTTCCTGATAGGATTCTCTGTTTTCTCTTCTTTATATTTTTATTTTGAGCATGTATTATTTTCTTTTTCTTTTCATTGATGCAGTGGGAAAATATGGAAAATTCAGATAAAGAAAAGAGTATTCTTTATATTTCCAGTCCTTTATTTTTCAGGGAATGAAATTATGAAATTTGTTATTGTTATTATTTGAAATTGATGTTTATAGTAGTGATGTTCCAATACATCTCTTCAATGACAATTATACCAGCTATCATTATGCAAATGCAAGGACCCTTTTTTTCTTTTTTTCTTTTATAAAAAGTAATTTGATAGGAGTAACAGGAAGAGGAAAAGAGAGAAAGGGAGGGAAATTGAGAAGAGAGTAGGTAAACAGGGAGAGAGGAAAGAAAAGAGAGGAGAAAGTGGTCAAGAGAAAAGGTTTTAGAAATTTGAAATTGGTTGTGATTATTGTGCATACTCGTATAAAGTTTGATGTGTTCCAAAAATTATTCCAAGTCTTGATGCTGAAGCCATAATATTTGGTATTTGTAATGAAGTTTTTCTTAAGTTTTGAAGAATTTGTAATTTTGGGAAGGTCTTTTACATGAAGTGTGTGTAAGTGCACCATTATTGAATGGAAGTGTATGTGGATTCCCTCAATGATGGCAGACCTGTAGAATATGCAAAGAAGAAAGGAATTATACATAGAAATGTTCTGCTCACACATGCACACTTACTATTCTTCCAAACTTGCCCAAAACTGAAGTACACAGTGTGTCAAATATGAGGCAGTGTGTGCGTGAGAAGTCCATTTTCTCTGGTAGCAAAAACACCTTTTTTCAAGACAAAAGACGATCCTAGATTTCTCTTTCATCAAGCACCCAGATTTTTTTTTTTTATGCACAGAATGAACCATTCATAAGGTTTTTTGTCTTTAATCTTTCGTATATATGTGAATGAATTTACCTCTAGCCTTGTTACCCAAGCCCCCATATGTGATTAGGAGAAGATGCTCTGTAAAAAGAAGTAAAAATACAGGTTTTCTTTAGTAGATGAATGCTGTGATATCACTCAGTACATGGGATTATGATGAATCAGATATTACAAGTATTTCCTTCACATTTCCAGATGGCATTAACACTAAAGAGACGAACGATTATAGAGCAATACTTGAAGGTTAAGAAGGACCAAACCTTTGAGGAAGTGGTAAAAACAGTCTTAGGCAATCATGGTAAAAGGCTCCTTAACCTGAGGCTAAAGTCCTCTTTTGTGTCGAACCTAAAGTCGGATTTTATGAACCGCTGGAAGAAAAGTCGACGGATTACGCTTAGGTTTTTTAAACTCAACCAGAATTGGTTGGAAAAGGATATTGATCTAAGGCATTATGGTGAGTGGGAAGGCAAGTCCACTGAGAACCTGGGTTCAAAGAGCAAAAGTATTCCAAGCACAAGCAGTGATGTTGTTGGACAATAGGGAAAGTATAGAAAACTGCTCTCATATCTGAAAGAATGAAGGTGTTTGCTTACAGGATGACAAGATTAAAAGCCAGTCTAGTTATTGTGGGATGTATGATGGATGTATGATGGACATGATCCAATAGCCATCCAAAAAATTTGAGGGATAATTCTTGAGAATTTCTATGAAGGAAATTCCTTTGTGATCCATGCTGAAGGTGTTATTTCATGCAATTAATGGAGAAATGATATCAAACATCTTTATTCAAAGTACACACAAGAAAAAGTGCAGTGTATAAACCTACCATATTTTCAAAAGAAATACAAGTCCAAAAGAATGTTTGATATTGGGATGACATTCTCTTGTAGTGCACCTTGACAGTGTTGGGTGTTGTACAATATATAAGATACTTCTTATGGTAAAACAAACAAACAAATTATTATTTCTTCCAGCTAAGGGATTCCAGTGTGGAAATGCAACTGAATGTGATGTGATATTTTATGGTACAATGTGAATTTTTGGTTTTGAATTTAACTGGAGATTTTTATTTTCTCCTCAAGGTTGAGTTAAAGAAGTCCATTTAGTGTACTATGACATAATTAGAACTCTGTTGTGTACTTCTGTTATAATCTCTATGAGGATGAATATGCCATCTCTTATAAAACACTATTGTATGTTGTTTTCTGTGAGGTACATAAGTGAAAATAAGAAGTGGGGGCCAATTCAAGAGTCACACTTATTGTTAAAGGCATTCTAATGTAATTGGCATAGGGGGTTGTGAAGATGACTATGGTCTTCCAGCATCAAGGCTTTTGTACTAACCATAAGAAAATTATGACAAAAAAACTTTAGAGGCCAAGTAACTGATTCTACATGAGTCTTAACACATTAGCTGCAGATGGCATGACATACATTCCATGACTACTGTATCTTTAGTTCATAAATAATGTTCATACAGAGATGGTTCCTTTGTCAGCAAAGAGTCAATTTTTAGTCTTACCTTTCTCACCAGTTCATCCTTTTCTTTGATTTTTGGAAACTTGTTTTTTATTATTATTTATTAGTAGTAGTATTAGTAACTTAATAATCATGATGTTGATGATGATAATAATAACAGTATCTATATGAGCATCATTAGAAAAAAAAATATTGACAAATTCAGTGAATGGGAAAATAAGATGCTATCACTATGGCCACTAATTGACTCTTTGGTAGTGGAGCACTTGTGGAACCATCTGTTTGCTACAAAATTCACCAATAAACTGTAGTGGACAGTACATTAACCTGTGGTCAATGAGTGAGAAAGTTCCTCTTTTATTTTTTTACAGTTTTTAATCACTACCTGGAGATAGTCTCTGTTTTGATAAACATTGCCAATGCAGTATTAAGAATGTACACAAATTTCCCTTAAAGTTTTTGCCTCATTTACAATATTGGAAAATGAGATCTATTTTGGGATTGAAATAAAGTCAGTAAGTTTTATGCTAGGACGATTTCTGGAATTTCTGGGTTTTGCCTCATAACTGTGGGACCTGGATTTAGAACAGCATTTAAAAGAAGTTAACTGAGGTTTTAAAACTGAAGAATGCATCATAATTGACAATCCATAGATTTCTGTGCAAAATCATTTGAGGATACCCAGTTGGGTATGATTTTAAGGGCACTAAGAAAATGAAAATATAAAGAAGGAATAGTTGTCCACTTTTTTCATGGTTGAAGGAAGCAGATCTGAAACTATGTTTTGGCCTTCACTGAGATCTGGAAAGGAGAGAGATGTTTATATTTAAACTAATCTTGGAAACTTCCACAATTGAAACTGGATCAGAGATAGAAGAAAGTGGATCAGAGATAGAAGAAAGGTATACAAGTAAGTTACTATTTGTGAGACGCATATTTTTGGCACAGCCTGTAGTCTTTAGAGAACTGAAAATTTAGTTGCAAATTGTGTCTTGTGACGTTACTGCATTTACTTTTTTCCATACATATATTTTTCTTGAATATAAGAATGCAGGTGTGTTATAATGGCAGAATGAAAATTCTTCATTTTTTGTCATATTCTGGTCATTACCTAGTCAGTTTATATGTTCCTATTCTTTAATGTACAATAGAATGTAAACTGTTTTTCATTATTTCCTCAAATTATGCCAAAGCATATGATGAAAAATTGGCAAAATGATATAGTTACCCCATATGGCAAAATAAAATAGTAACTCCTTATGAAAATGCACTTTCATTAGCCTATAAACAAGCCATTGTGATTGTTTATAGAAGTGAAAGCCCCTGAATCTGTTACTTTTGAACATGTTCAAGAGTTAGTTGGTAACAACACTGCGTAAAAATATGAGGCATTAGTATCGGCAAGAATATCAATACATTAAACAAGTTTACGGTAAACAAAATTAAGTTTAGATTTGTTTAGATCATAAGTACGTAATATTTTACAAACATTGTCATATCAAATTATGCCAATTATTTGAATTCTTGAGTGAGGCATTGTGTCACTATCACAGTTCTATTTATCAGAAGAAAGAATGCTCTGATTTTGGCAACATACATTTTATTCTGTTTATGTGCACTTGTGTTCAAACTCTAGATCATTTGTTGGAAAAAAATGCTGACAGAACACAGTAAAATTGGCTTATGCTTTATCCTAAGACTTGATGAAGATTGATTTTTATTTTATTTTAGGACTTTTGGGCTTACAGACTGAAAAATTTGGGAATAATAACTACCCAGAAAAGGACATGTGCATATAGACTTTTCCAAAAAGAGGTGTTTTGCATCCAGTAAAGCAGTTGTTGAATATATTCAACATTAGGGGATCCCTTTAAGGTGGTAGCAGAGATGTAATTTTGAAATTAGAATAGTTAATGACAGTAACTGGAATGTGTGAAGGTAATTGCAACAAGATGGGTGCATCAATAATGAAGGCATGGTTTATTTATACTTATGTATTTATTCTTATTTATTTATTTATTTATTTTTATTTTTATTTATGTATTCTTATCTATTAAGTTATATTTAGTCTTATGTATTTATACCTATTTATTTATATTTATTGCTTATTTACTGATATAGATCTATCTCATTTACATGGTGGAATTCATTAGAAGCAACTTTTTTCTCTCAATTAAATCAGGATTGAAATTTCACTGCCACTTGATTAGGACAGTATTAATGTAGCTCCTTCCACCTTCCATGATTTATATTTTTATATGTTTATTACATTTATCTATATCATTATTTGTTTCTAAGGAGAATTGGATGTCTTAAGATGATCAAAAAGGGGAAAGAAAGAAAGAAAGAAAAAGATTGGGTGAAATTAGGCTGCAACAAGGTAACTGATCGTTTAATTGTCTTATTTTTATTGTTCTTTTGTTCTAGATTTGACTGCGTTACACTGTCATTGATGAAAACAAGACTTCAACTTCTCTTAGAGACAGGAATTGGGGCATGAGAATGTTATTTGTAAGATGTCGAAGGCACTTGTACTTTACATGCCATCACTTTATTTGAATTTCATTGTGCTATGAAATAAATATTATAAATGATTCTACTTTGTTTTTCCTGGAGTTGCTCTGTCTACTTGGGTTAGTGTTGTAAAAGACAAGACTTGATTTTCTTTTGGGGAAAAGGTGAATGATGACAGCGTATTCGTGACAGAATGAACTGAAACTGATTTGATTCTGCAATTAAACCAAGAAAGGTGGTGTTGATCTTTGCTGGTGATTTTATATTGGATAAATAGGTCAATTGATTGACATTGGGACACTGGAATAACTAGATAACCTCTCTTAGTAATTTGTAATGTAAATATGGTTTAGATTCAACCAAAAGTCTTTACCTGAGCTGAAAATGTGTTCTTTATGGAAAAAATAAGTTTTATAAACTTCGTACTCTCTCTCCCTCACAAATCTTGGAACACTGCTGAGCTATTAATGTTAATGATATGTTATGTAGATTGGTAATATGAAGCATTCAGAAAGAAAAGGCTGTTATGATCATTGTTTGGCTAAACATGTTTGTGACATGTAAGATGATATTACCCACTTAAAGCTAAACTTTTTTTCCATATCTTCTCATTTTCTTCATTTTCTTATTCACCTTTCTCCTCCTCCTCCATCTCTTTCTCCTCTTTCTCTCCTCTCCTCCTCCATCTCTTCCTCCTCTTTCTCTTCTCCTCCTTCTCTCCTCTCCTGCTCCTCTCCTTCCTCCTCCTCCTCCTCCCCTCCTCCTCTCTCCTCCTCCTCCTCCTCCTCCTCCTCCTCCTCTCCTCCTCCTCCTCCTCCTCCTCCTCTCTCCTCCTCCTCCTCCTCCTCCTCCTCCTCCTCCTCCTCTCCTCCTCCTCCTTCTCCTACCTCCCTGGCATGTAAGATGATATTACCCACTTAAAGCTAAACTTTTTTTTTCCATATCTTCTCATTTTCTTCATTTTCATTTTCATTCACCTTTTCTCCTCCTCCTCCTTCTTTTCTCCTCTTTCTCTTCCTCCTCCTCTTGCCTCCCTTCCTCCTCCTCCTCTCCTCTTCCTCCTCTTCCTCCTACTCCTTGGCCCCTCCCTTCCTTCCTCTCTCCTCTAACTTTCTCCCTCCTTCCCTCCGTCCTCTTACTTTCTCCCTCTTCTCCTTCCCTTCCTCCTTCTCTTCTTCTTCCTCTTCCTCTCCTCTTCCTCCTCTTCTCCTCCTCCTCCTCCTCCTCCTCCCTCCTCCTCCTCCTCCTCCTCCTCCTCCTCCTCCTCCTCCTCCTCCTCCTCCTCTCTCTCCTCCACCCCCTCTTTCCTCCTCCTCTTCCTCCACCTCCTCTTTCTCTCCTCCTCCTCCTCCTCCTCCTCCTCCTCTTCCTCCTCCTCCTCTCTCCTCCCTCCTCCTCCTCTTCCTCCACCTCTCTCTTCCTCCTCCTCGTCCTCCTCTTCCTCCACCTCCCCTTTCTCCACTCTTCCTTTTCTCTCTCCTCCCCTCCCCTCCTTCCTCCTCCTTCTCCTCCTCCTCCTCCTCCTCCTCCTCCTCCTCCTCCTCCTCCTCCTCCTCCTCCTCCTCCTCCTCCTCCTCCTCCTCCTCCTTCTCCTCCCCTCCTCCCCTCCTCCTCCTCCTCCTTCCTCCTCCTCCTCCTCCTTCCTCCTGCTCTCCTCCTCTGCTCCTTCTCCTCCACCTGCTCTTTCTCTCCTCTCCTCCTCCTCCTCCTCCTCCTCCTCCTCCTCCTCCTCCTCCTCCTCCTCCTTATCCTCCTCCTTATCCTCCTTATCCTCCTCCTTTTCTTTCTCCTACCCCTCCTCTTCCCCTTCCTTCACCCACTCTCCTTCCCTCTTCCTCCTTGCTGTTTCTTTCTCTCTTGCATTTATCTGGATGTATATATACATGGTTTTCGTCACTAAAAGTTTTGATAATAGGTGCACATTTATTCAGTTGGTAATTTTTTCAGATACTTTTGGAATTAGTTAAACCAATGCCACTAGTAAAATGTGATGATTACTTTTAGTATACCTTTCTTAAAAATATTTACCCATAGATAGGTGCACAAGTGCTCAGTCACTACGGAGTCAGTTAGTAGACCTCATGACCCTACCTGATTTCCTTTTTCCTTAAATTTTCAGATTTTTTTTTCAAATGCTATTGATGTGTGTGCTTTTATTATCATTATAGTCATTATAATTATTACAATTTTGTTAATAATACTAATGGTTATATAAAGTAAAATAGGATATTTTTGAAAATCAAGGGAAAAAAGTAAACATATGAGATAGGTATGATAAGTAATTGACCCCTTGATGACTAACTCATGTAGAAAAAGTATGAATGAGAATGAATATATTCACAATACAAGAGATATACTTGTATTAAATACATTTCTTGAAGTGCGAAGATATTCATTCTCATTTATACCTTTTCTACATTTGTCAATGTGAATACGGATCATGACTAACTCACTGTGGGCATGGGATAGATGAGCATGCCATTTCAGAAGTCATGGCAATTTTTTAAGTCACTGTATGCATTATATGTCTTACACTTATTGTTGAGGATGATAAATTTTAACTATAAGATGATGTGTATTACTTTTATTGGTATTTTGAATTAGAATTCATATATGCATGCTGAGAGTTTTTAATTAGCATGACATATTTTGGGGAGAGCTGAAAACATATTTATGATTTTATCAAATGTAAAAGTAGTTTGTTTTGATAGGTTGAATGAGTGTCCTATAAGAAGATAGATGTTTGATCTTAATAGCAATTTTGTAATATCTAAAATTAGTATTTTGCTTATTTTCCTGTACTCTTTGTTGATTAATCCAAAATCCAAGTTCAGAGTTGTATTTGAAAGGCCAAAAGAGAGCTTAACCTCTCTCAGGGACAAAGCACTGGATTCAAGTTGAAAAAAAGAAGGAAAAAAAAAAAAATCAGTCTCACTAATGATTTCCAAGCCTAACATAGCTGAACTCCCTTGTAATCAACGCCATGCTTATTGTGTATGCAGAAAATGTATGGGCTGGCGGCGTGGAAGCGTTGGGTGACGGGAAAGAACGCGGAGCTGGCAGGGGTCTCTTCCTCACGTAGTATGAAACTCGTACCCGAAGACTTACTTACCATGAATTGTGAGGAACTGAACTATGCCCTCTG
>NW_020869786.1:308506-353506 GCF_003789085.1 Penaeus vannamei | reverse complement strand
TATGATTATTACATACAGAGATCGACTTGAGCGCACCTGTCATCTGTCATTTTCTGTTTACATTTGGTAATATTGTTGGAACATCGGAATGTATAGTAAATGTGGGATATACAAAAACAGGGTAAACTATCGTGGTTATGAGTGTAACAATTCCAAGTCAGTGGAGGCTAAATATTCAATCAGTTTCGGTCGCCTTTCCAAATCCACAAGCTTTCTAATATAAAAGGCAAATTGTGATGAGTCTATTACTTTGAAATCATGTTTAGATAAATTATGGTTGTTTTGTTGACAATGTCCACGCACTGGCGAAAACCATGGGTTTCCCTAGTGGTCTTCCCATTCTGTAAGAAATACCCCATGTTCATCTGCACGGATGAAAAGATTCCTGGAAGTCTTTCCAATGTAAGCAGTACTGCAGCTGCTGCACGTGAATTTATACACAACAGATGATGAACATAAAAGGTTGGCAATTTTGTCTTTGAATTTAAAGTAATGACCAGTGGTGTTTGTGGAAGTGAAAATGATCCTTAAGTCGACAGTTGAATAATGAACATTAATGAGGTTTACTAATTTTTCTAATAGTGTAACTATGGAAGGTTTATATAAATTCTATATATTTGGCGGCAAGTTGTATTGGTTCTCTTTTCACAAAGATATTGTTTGTTTGTGTGATGGACCTCTGAATGACAAGCAATGGAAAACCATTCCTTCTTAGAATGTCAGTGATAAGAGTATATTTCCTAGGTAAATATTAGGTAAGACTGATATCTTTATGCTCTGTTGTTGGGGGTATTTATCAAATTAGTTTTGTAACTTCGCAGGATCATTTTCTCTTCCATAAACTTCCATTGGCCATTACTATAATTCTAAGACAAAATTCCCAAACCTTTTATGTTCATCTGTTGTATATAAATTCACGTGCAGCAGCTGCAATGCTGCGCTTACATTGGAAAGACTTCCGAGTGCCGGGTAGCGGTAGCGGGGAAAAATTCAGTAGCACCCCCAACCCCCGGGGATTCAAGTTGGGTATCTGAGGTCCATAGCCCAATCCCCTAAGGGTTAACTGGGTCCCCTAGTAAGCATGGCTAGACCGAGAGCCTCCTACCTTTTGTCTGGTCGTCGTTGCTTTGGTAAGGCTCATACTTGCCAACACTGTGGTCCGGGGTTCTGTGTGTCCTTGGAGTGGGTTTGGAGAAGCAGTGTCCACATGCGGGGTTGCGACTGCCTAAAATTACAACAATCCTAACCAGGAAGGCTGATCTATAGAATCCCCATAAGGGGATCCTCCGTATGTTGTCCCTGCTGATCCCTCCTCACAACAGGGTGCACAGGCACGGCAGTATGCAGAAGATGGCCATAGCCTGCCACCTGACACGCGAGTGCCCGCGGTAGACGGGGGGGTGCGAGATTCAGTAGCACCCCCTGGGATTCAGTTGGCTATCTGAGGTCCATAGCCCAGTCCCCTAGGGTTAACTGGGTCCCTACTAAGCATGGCTCGACGAGAGCCTCCACCTTTTGTCGGGTCGTTGTAGCTCGGTTGGTAAGGCTTTTACTTGCCAACACTGTGGTCTGGGGTTCAAATCCCCTTATACGTATACTAAGTCCTCGTGTGTCCTTCACTATGCCCCTTGGAGTGGGCTGGAGAAGCGGTGTCCGCACGGGGTTGCGTTTAGCCTAAAATTACAACAATGCACTACCACAAATTCCATTAAGCAGATAGTTTGCCAAAAATATACAGAAAAAGCAGGCTTAAAAATTATTTCAGACTCAAAAACATTCCATTCATTCTACCAAATATACTAGCAGATGATGAAAAAATAATACGTAAAGTAATAGCTTTTCTAAGGGAGAGAAAACTTTATGACCTTATTTAGATTGAAAGAATAAATACGATCCATTGGCTTAACTTTGGCCATATACCGCTGGTTGATAGCCAAAATCCAACAAAAAAAAAAAAAAAAAAAAAAAAAAAAAAAAAAAATATAGCGAGAGTTGTTCAGCCATTCACCTGTTCAGCTCTATTCTAGCCCCGCTACTCCTCAGCTGTGACTCACGAATTTCGTGGTTATATTTTACGGAAAACTGATAAGTAAGATACCGTGTTCATTAATGTGGTTTGTATGTGAATTGCAGTTATCATTCATTATATTTTGTGTATTTCAGTCTGGTTTTTTTAACACTTTACTTGTTTTTTTTAAAGACTAGTAATTATAAAATACAAGAAGAAATATATATAATACTTTGACTAATCTAACTGAATCTATATCAGAGCTAATACTTTGACTAATCTAAGTGAATCTAAATCTAAGCTGTGAATTAATACGAATCTTTCAAAAAACTTAATACCTATTATATATATATATATTCTGATTGATTGAAAAAAAAAAGAACCTGGAAGTTATATGAAATATATCATAATGCATGGAAGTGAATAATGCATCAAATTTATTATGGAATTGTAGTTACATCATTCCCCTAGATTAAAACTAAATCTCATCAACCAACTAACACCGTAATATATATATATATATATATATATATATATATATATATATATATATATATATATAATATATATATATATAATGATGATGGGCGATCCCAAATTTTGCAACCAACCCCTCAACAACTACTGGGCATTGAGGCTTTGCTCTACATCACACCCAAGAATGACCACACGAGTAGCGTCGAACCCCCAGGCTTTTACACCAAGTGACTTCATGTGCGAGAAGAATGAATTTGAGTCGCTTAGTGACGAGACCTGTACTTATTTAGACCTTGCTTCGAACTGGGCACTAAACCAAACACATAGGGATATATATCGTTGGGTATCCCAGGTCCTAAAATTGGACCCATATACAAGACAAAGGGATCAACTGAGCTGAAAAATGGAAGGAACAATGTTTATGTGAGGTGCAAGAATGAACAAATTCTTGCCCATTTAACTGCCGGTGCAGTGCTAGTGTCAGGGTTCGTTTGTAGGTGATCAGATCGACAAGGGTTAACAGTGAGAGGAAACATACAGGAGGAATATATTCAAAAGCACTATTTACACAATATACATCACACAGAGGAGACACGAGAAACGCAGGCAAGGGAGAACTGGAGGAGCAGGCGAGGTCCCATGGCGGAAGAGGTCGTCAATAACAAATCACAGAAGCACTGAAGAGTTTCCAGGAGAACTAACTTTTTTTTTTTTTTTTTGTATATTTACCATCCACTTAGGGATGGAACGAGTTTCGCATTTAGCCACCGTGAGGTGTATCACTTTTTTTTTAGTGATCTTTATAAAGGGTGAACTTTATTCATGTGTGACGCATGAAAGCTTCGTCTCTTGGTGGATGTCAAAAACTGGCCGAAAGATCAGCCTTTTGGGAGTCACACTCCCCAAACAGGAACAGCTGCCCGGAACACCGGACAGAAGCCGCCCATCTCCGACGATAGAAGGCGGGACGTCCTCCTCCCAGATGACCGCCAGGAACCACTCAGCTACGACGCCCGAAGTCGCGAAGCCCCTCACTGACGTCCCCTCCTGCCTCGGTAAGGCTCGCTCCCAGGTTTCTTCCTGGTGCCAAACAGCAGCAACAGCTGTAAGTGAGCTGTAGGACCCGTGGCAGAGGCCCAACTCCGCCCTGACGCCTTACTTAGACGCCTCGTACCCTACAGTAGGTGGCCGGCCCAGCAAATACTAGCCAGAGTTTGCCGAACATCAGGAACAGGGAGAACGCCGCAAACAGCTCCACACCGACGATGCGCCACGGCGAAGCAGCACAGCAGCAGGATTCCGGGAACGAAGACGGTGGTCGCCCCGTCACGCCGACGACGAAGCTGCCTCTGCAGAAGTCCCAGGGTAAGTGGCCGTCCTGGTAAATCAGAGGTGACTCTTCGGCGTGACCTATCTCCTGGCGAACGCCGCCATCTCTAAGCTGTCCTTCCTTAGGCAGTGGTGTCGATGGCAGGTAACCGTCGTTGATGTATCCGTTAAAATTGGATCTGGTGGTAGGTGGCAGCTTGCACGGGAGCCAAGTCATCGTCCATTGGTGGGAGAGAGCTGGAGATGTCGCTGCGGCTGCCGGGAGAAGAGTGAACGAATTTTGAGAATCGCGCCTTCAGTTCAGTTCAGTTCAGTTAGATTTGCAAAGTCATGCTTCGCCCGGGCCTTTTCTCTGGAGTGGCCCGGCCTGTATTAACTATTTCTAGTTAACTCAGATGTTTTCTTTGAAGTGCATGCTTATCGCGATGGCTGAATTGCGAGCAAGCGATCCAGCTGCCATGGGGTAAGCATGTTACAGACCATTTTTACCAGCCCAGCGGCTGTGGTGGGTGGTCCCTGTCTCAGAAATTGTGTGTACACAATTCTGCAAGTAATATAACAGGGTGGCATTAGACTCGCTGCAGTGTTTGCATAACCTGGCAGTCTCATTGTCAATAATTTGCCAAGCTCATTGGTAACCTAGTCTTAGTCTGGATAGTACGACTTCGGTACCTCTTTTTGTGTTTGGAGGAAGGCCAGTGGCTCATAGCCTGAAGCATCTGATTACCACTTGGCAGCGAGCGGTTCTGTGATATTTTCTCTATGTGTTCCCGAAGGATCGCACACGCTGCAGGTTTGGTACTTTGGCTTAGTTCCCTTCGGCTGGGTTTAACGATCATGGAGTATGGGGCCATACCCCTGCCCTTTTCATCTAGTTTATCAGCAAGCTCGTTCCCGTGTATGCCTATGTGGCTTGGGACCCAGTTAATGATAATTATTCTACCTTGACTGAGGATTCTTCCTTTTTTTTTTCTTTTTCTTTTTCTTTTCCTTTTCTTTCTTTTTTTAATAATTCACTACTTTTAGTGTTGGAAGTAGTCCAGGTTTTGCATTAGCCACCCGGTAATGATTCTCAAGATTGTTATTTACTGTTTGGGTGGCATATCTTTATTTAATAATATTGGAATTGATAATGGTGTTTTATTATCTCGGAGGTGGTGACTGACATATGGTGTTAAAGGATTCTTCAGTAATGAGTAGTGTTTTGACACATTCTGCTGCCAAGTGAGGATCAAGAGGGGTATCTGAGGTTAATCTACTGTATTGTTGTGGCCTTACAGGATCTAATACAGGGCAGCACAAGACATAATGTAGAAGTGGTTCTTCAACAATGGCGTGGCAGTGTTGACACTCTCCGGGAAAGCGTTCAGCAATTTCCCAATGACAGCGATAGCCTAAGTGAAGGCGGTGTAGGATGGTTGCATTACTTCTCGTCATCGAGCGTGGTATGATGATGGGTTGGTAGTCCGTGAGTGTTTTGTACCAGAGCGCAGAGGGGGAACCAGCTTGAACCCAGACTAAATGCTGAATGTTGGAAACTTGGAAGGAGGCTTTCTTGGCTAGTTTCTTGATGTGGCTGATACTTGGACGGACCGTGGTGACGTGGCTGTGTCGTAAGCTATCTTTGGCAGCGAGATCAGCAAGGTCATTTTGGCTAATCCTAGCATGACTAGGTATCCACTGAAAATGAATTGACTTTCCTTGATCTGAGAATTGTTGAATCTTGAATAAGGCTAGAGTAATGAGCTGTGTATTGTCATCAGGGGGACGCTTTTGAAGACTATGAATGGCTGAGAGGGAGTCGGTTAAGATGTAAATAGAATCTTGAGGTAAGAGGAGGGCATGTGTAAGGGCTCCCTTTATTGCAAAGAGTTCTGCCTGTAAGATGGAGGAGGTGTCAGAGATTCGTCTGGCGTATGTGTTGCCGCCGCATATAAAGGCTGATCCTGCTCTTCCTGTATGAGGTTCAACAGAGCCGTCGGAAAAGATGGTGGCAATTTCCGGATTGGATACAAGTAGCTGAACATTTTCATTGACACGTGTGAAGTGGTCAAGGTTACAAAGTGCTTTTGGTTGGGTCAAGGTGTCTTTGTGAAAGTGAGCTAAGGGCATGTCCCAAGGTTTGGGAATGGTGTATCCAGGATGGGAACAATCGAGTCCCCTACTTCTGATAGCAGGCAGGAGATTTAGCGCATCTAGGATTGTAAAATGCCTTTGCACCAGATCTGACGTGGGAGAACAGCTTTTTGGTGAAGGACAACATTCCGCAGGGATATGGCAAGTGGGCCATTGTCGGTTCTGGAGACGATCTTGCAGACCAAGCCAGCAACCATTTGGTGAACTCTCGTAGCAAGAGGGACAAGATGGGATTCCTCATGTAAGTTGGCAAGCCTAAACCAGCGTGATGCTCCGAGAATGAGACGCATGCATTTATTTTGGATGGTTTCCAACATGGAAACCTGAGGCGGGGTTAGGTGCAGCAAGGACACAGAGCTGTAATCTATAATGGAGCATATTGCATGCATATAGTAGGAGCGCAGGACATGATAACTTGCGCCCATTACTAGTCCAGTTAAACGCCTCATGACATTGATGCGGGATTTGGTCTTGTCTAGGAGGTACTTCAGTTGGGATGCAGAGTCACCTTGACTATTCAGATATACCCCTAAACATTTGTGTGAATTGGTCCACTCAACGAGCCTTTGATCAGGTATAAAATGTCTGGTTTGTAAGGATCTGGTTTTTGCAGAGTTTATTTTCAGGTCAAGATGTTTGCACCTACTGACGAGACGGTCAAGAGCCATCTGGGCATACACAAATCTATTGCGACCAGTGGAGATGACTTGGAGGTCATCTGCATACGCTAATAAGTACGTATCAGATGGAAGTTGGATCGATAATAGGTCAGCAATAAGAATATTGAAAAGGAAAAGACTGAGGATACCACCTTGGGGTGTTCCATTCTCAAATGTCTGCACATCTGAGAGAGTGCCTTGAAATCGGACATGCGCCTTTCTGTCCTGAAGATAGTCTTTCGTCCAACTCAGAAGTTTGCCGGAGATACCTATGGAGGCGAGGATACTGATGATGACTTTGCTGTTGGCCAATGGCTTTCTCGATGTCCAAAAAGGTAATGATGCTTTCAATGCCGTCTGATTATCTTTGGTGCTGAGTCCTTTAGTGTAGGCATAAATATTTTGATGGGGATGAGGTATATAGTATGACAGTCTTGTAAAAATGGCACGTTCCATTGTCTTACCTATGCAAGACAGGAGAGAAATGGGTCTGTAAGAGGTAGGTTGACCTGTTTTGGGAATGGGTTGGATGACTGCAACTTTCCAACTGGTGGGAAGACGACCAGCAGCAAGGGACTTGTTGAAGAGATGGAGCAGACTAAGGGCTTCAGGGCCAAGGTGATTTAGCATTGAGTAGGAAATACTATCTAAACCTGGAGCTGTATCAGTACTAATCTTTAGAGCCTGCTTTACCTCCCGTTGGGTGAAAGGTTCGTCAGACTCTGCAGTTTCTTGCAGAGCCTGTTAGATATCAGCATCTCTCTGTGGCGATAAGGCTGCAAGGTGGTTTCTCGTCGAGAGTGGAAGCTGAGAGGTGTTGCTTCTGGTTACGAAGGTCGTTAGCAGTGCATCTGCTTCGGTCTTGGGCTGTGGGTGACGAGCCTGTGGTTTGAATTTTCCAGAACAATGTTCAGTTTTCGCCATAAGTCATGTAATGAGATGTGAACATTTAAGGATTCACACCATTCAAGCCATTTATTTGTTTTAATTTCTTATATTTCCTTCCGAATCAAGGGGATGGCTTCCCTGTACGTCTGGAGAAGTTCAGGTGAAGGATGTTTGTGCAGGGTCTTACGAAGAATGAGGATACGATGTCGAAGCTCCTTTACCCTGTCGTCGTAGAACCAGTGGTTGCGGTGATGTGTGGTGGGTGTTGTCAGAGAGATAGTCTGATTTGCTGCATTGTGTATGGCTTGAACGATTTCTGATTCGAGCTGATCTATGTTGTTAGGTGGATCAAAACTGCTGGCCCAGGTTTCCATCGACTGAGTATATAAGTGCCAGTTTTGCTTCTTCAAGTTCCATTTAAGAGTGGGAAGAGGAGACGGTATATGAGGTGTGTCAGTGGTGGAAGTCGATAGGAATGAAGAGACCAAGTCATCAATGAGGATAATGGGGTTGAAACGAACAGTAAATCCAAGACTCCCCTTCGCATATGTGTGGATTTCTTGCTTATGAGAGAGACGTGGGAAGTCTCGTAAGAGATGAATGAGATGGTGACCAGAGGTGCAGGTTTTGTGAGCACTGGAAGTGGAAGGATTGTTCCACAAGGGATTATGGGCATTAAAGTCTCCACATAGAAAATGTGGTCAAGTTGGAGTCTGGCTGATTCACGGGGGCAGCAATAAATGTTGAAAACATGAAAAACGCCTTCTAGTAAAGAGACGGTGACACCTTGATATTCAATTTCCGGGCCGCAGTGGGCATGAAGGTGAATGGGTTTGGCTAAGATATCAGTTCGAACAAAGATGGAGGTGCCTCTATTTGTGCCAGTGCTATTGTGAAAGCCATTATAGTTATGGGATTGATGTCGGATTTAAGCGAAGTTTCTTGCAGGACGACAACATCATATCTAGTGTCAGCTAATGCAAGGCTTAGAGTAGGGAGGTTGGTTTTCAGTCCATTGACGTTCCACTGCAATATGTGAAGGCTGTTAGAGCCGGGAGAGATGCTAGTCATGATCTTCAGGAGCATCTGAGTCCATGTCAGAGTCTACATAACGGAGGAGCTCTTTGCGGTGATTAGAATCGCTTGGATTGGAGGTGTTTGGTCTGTCAGGAATGTGGATAACTGGAGGGGATTCATCTTCAGAGGCAGAAAACTCGGCATTGGTGAGAGGAGGCAGGTGAACCTCAACGTCTGTGGACTGTTTGGTGGAAATATGGGTCTGGGACTGTTCTGAGGAGTCTCTGTCACTACTCAGATCGGTTTCTCTGAGATAGGTAATCTGGGGTCATGTCAGTGGAATCGATAGACTTCGCAGATGGTGTGGGATGGCCGGCCGGCGCAGTCATTGACGTATCAGACAGAGGAAGAGTGGGAAAAGCTTCCAAGGAGATAGTGGGAGCGCTTGTAACTTCATAGTCGACTGTGGAAGTAGAGGGAGTTTTCATAGGGGGATGTTTGTAGGCTGAAGAGTTGAGCACAGTTGTTACTGCCTCCTTTATTAGATGTTAGTCTGTCTGTCTCCCAACTAGGAATAAGCCCATCTGGAGAATAGAGGAGAGAATATCTACCTCTAGTGTTGAGTCTCGTTGATGACAGTGGCAAGGTCTTGGAGGAATAGATGGAATGGAGGATAGTGAGGGCCGGGAATCTTTGGCTGCAGCCGAAACTGCGCTGGCATAAATGACAGAAGTGGTAGGAAGACTAAAAGAGCGAGGGCGGAAGTGTTGCCCCACGAATTGGTTTTTCGTGGGAAGAAGCGACCAGTTGGAGCTCTAGAGGTTCGTAGCCCTGCCGGAAGATTTATCCTCTTGTAACGTTCCTCACAAATAGGGTTCCCTGCATGATGGCCTAATCCACAGTTTGGCCACTTAGCTGTGGGTCGGGAACCTTCCTTGGTTTTGCGGATGCATATGTCCGTGAGGTGCTCTTCTGAGCACACTCTACATCGTGGTATGGAACGACATTTGGTCACATGGTGATCAAACCGTTGGCACTGAGTGCACCTCAGAGGTTCCCAATAGTATTCTCTGAGGGAGAAAGTTCCAAATATACCGAGGTGTATCTCTGTAGGTGGGTCGCCGACAATAGTCACAAGAACTTGCCGGATTTCTTCCTTTGAGGAGCGAACCTTCAGGCGGGTTGCGGACTCGATCTGGGGACGTTCTTCGAGGCGTTCCATTGGAAATCCCAAGGGGTATCCTTCAAAGACCATTCTGGGCCCGGATTCACTAACACACTTACGATGGTAAAATCACTGGTAACTATAGTTACCATGGTAAACAGACAGCAGTGGTATTCACTAACAACTTACCATTTGAGTTACCATGGTAAATTTTACTAGTGGTCAGAGTACTGGTATGTCACCTGGTAAATACAGAGAAATCGTGCTCTTCACGTGTTTTTCTGTTCATAAGTCAATATCTAAGGTAAGCTTTTAGGTTGTTTATGTAAGTATTATGATTGGAACAATGGTAAGCATTTAATAGCGCATGGACAGGGCAAAATTATGCTACTTTCACATGAAATCAGGATGAATAATAACCCTGCGAAATTTCCGGTAGACATAGGCCTATAGCCCAGTGTGAATATTACGTATCATCGGTAGATAAATTAATCCTAAGATATGTTTCTCATGTAATTAGTTATCAATTAAAAATAAGAGAAACTTAATGCATAAATTGGTAACAGCGTAAAACTATAGTACCAGCAGCTACGAACTGATAAGAGCAACACTTTCTAAACCGAGTTTGGACAAGCTCCGTGACTGACGATAATTAGTGACGAACATGTTTGGGGACAAAGGAAAATGAACATTATCTTAATCAGGGGTTCAGTTGATCTTGAATTCTTTGCTCCGAGGCTAAGAACTGCACCGCTCGCTGCTTAAAACAACGACCGTTAAAGCCTGAGCAGTGTTGCTAATCCACACGAAGGCTGTACTATGTGTCAAGCCTGAAAAAGTTAACACTTAAACTCAAATACTTTTACAATATATTTTCTTTAATTAATAGATCTACGCCAGCATCTTTACAAGGCCTAATATTTTATCCTAGATGTATAAGCAGTGTACCTAAATCTGACACACCGATTGGCAACTCTGATACCTTGGCGCGTTTTTAAAACCATACTCAAAACAAACGGGCATAAAATAAAACACTATTATCAATATGTATTTCCATATATACAATTATATGAAGATCATAATAGAAAGTCACTGAATGTAATATAAAGAAGGAAATGTTTGAAATACTGAAAAAATCTGCCTTCAATATTATATATATATATATATATATATATATATATATATATATATATATATATATATATATATATTATACACATGCATGCACACACACACACACACACACACACACACACACACACACACACACACACACACACACACACACACACACACACACACACACACACACACACGCACGCACGCACACACACACACACACACTTATTTGAACTTGTAGATATGCTGACTCTCATGATGTGTATTTAATGCAATTGCAGAATGGAGCTTTTATGGGCACTGGAACATGACCGACTAAGGAGAGAAAGGGTGTTCAAAGACAGACTTAACCCTCTGGCAGTTAGTGATGCCCATCTGTTAAGGTATTGAAGAAGTGGCAATTTCTATGAAATATGTTATAAAAACTATTAAATTTCGGAGATTAAGAAATGTCATTTCGCTGACCAGTGATCTAAACCTAATATTTTACAGATACTACAGGTTCCCTCGCAATGATATTCAGTGGCTGTGCGAAAGCCTCGGGGCCCATATTTCAAGACACACCAACAGGTACCTGTGGCCACACAAGTGCTGGTTGCCTTGCGATTCTACGCAAGTGGCAGCTTTCAGAGTGTGATAGGGGACTCGCATCATAAATGCTGTGACTGATGCTATTTTTAACATAGCTCAGAGGGACATAAAGATGCCTCGTAGGAGGGAAGAAATTCAGAAGATCAAACAGGACTTCTTCGCAGTTTGTGGCTTCCCAAACGTGCTGGGGGCCATTGACTGTACCCACATTCCAATCAAAGCTCCAAGGCAAGAACATCTTTATCTAAATAGAAAGAGGGTCCATTCTTTAAATGTTCAAGTAGTATCGGATGCAAGTTCGAGAATTTTGAGTTTTTCTGCAAAATTCCCTGGAAGTGTGCATGATTCCTACATCTGGAATGACAGCATTTTGCGTCGACACTTCCAAGAACAACAGTTCGGGCACTCATACTTACTTGGTAAGTATATAGATAGATAGATAGATAGAGATATACATATACATATATACATTTGTAAAGTCATAGATATGTACAGTTGACCAAAGTACTTTATTGTTGCCTTGCAGGGGATTCAGGATATCCTCTTGAAACTTGCCTCATGACACCTCTGGCAGAAACAAGAACGGCAGCAGAAGTACGCTACAACAGTAGCCATGCTCGCACACGAGCAGTTATAGAACAAACTTTTGGGGTGCTGAAAAGTAGGTTCCGCTGCTTGCATAAGTCAGGTGGTGCACTCCAATATACGCCAGAAAAGTGTGCAAAAATTGTAGCTTGTTGCATGCTTCTGCACAATATCTGTGTCAAAAGAGGCATACCTTTCCAAGACATCCTAGAAAATGACGACCCACCCGAGGAAGCAGTGATGAATTTCATTCCTGAGAGAAGTGCTCAGCAGGAGAGGGTGGCATTAATAAATGGCTCATTCTGATTTTCTAGTCGTATGGGAGACTTTTCTTTGGCATTAATGAGTTTGTTTTAAAGTGGATTTGACTTTGAGGAGTTTTTCATATTTATGTCTTATTTTCTACCAAAGATGGTTATATGTTAGTTGAGTTTGTATTCTATAGCTTTTCCCGTAGCAAATATTTGTAATTCATATGGAAAGGATTAATTTTGGAATGTGCAAATATATCTGTGTAAAAAATACGCTTGTGAACCAATGGTTATGCCTGTTTTTCTTGTGTGACAATGTTTCCTTTAATATATATATATATATATATATATATATATATATATATATATATATATATATAATATATATATATATATATATATATATATATATATATATACAAACTAATATGCAATGCCACATATTGATAAGGAAAAGTATGGATGCCACGTTTAAATTTCAAGGATTTGCTGTGACCTAAGGCAAAGGCACTATTATTTCAAACATTTATTAACATCTGACAAGCCATAACAAAAGACCAATAGAAAAATAAATAAGTCGTGAAAGAGAGGGAGAGGAAACAAAAGAGGAAATGACGAAGAGAGAGAGAGAGAGAGAGAACGAAGAGAGAGGAGGAGATAAAAGAAGGCGAGAGAGAGAGAGAGAAAGAGGGGGGCAGTGGATGCAAAGAGAAAGAGAGAGAGGAGGAGATAAAAGGAAGGCCACACAAACACACGGAGAGAGAGAGAGAGAAAAAGAGGGGGGGGCAGTGGAGGAAAGGATGCAAAGAGAAGAGAGAGAGAGAGAGAGGGGAGGGGGGGGGGGGAAAGGTACAAAATTTCACAATAAATACACATTATGGTTTCTTGATAGTCCTCAAAATGCTTGTAAACTCAAGTAATGTTGCATTAATATTTCTGAAGAGCTGTTGTCTGGCCCTCAGGGCATTTCGAATACCTCGAACCTCATCGAGGATACCCTCCTGTACCTCCAGCATGCGAGCTGATAACGGTTGCTGCGCTGTACCAGAACTCCTGCTGCTAGGCCTACTATGTACTGGTGTTTCTGTCACTGGCTCAGCGGTGATGGGAGAAAGACGTTCATCCTCCTCAACATACACGGCTGCTGTCGGATAAGAACATGAAATTAACCCAATATACTACAGATAGTGTGTCCATCATAACACCATGTAACTGCTGCAATAAACAATAATTACATGTGACATCACATTATTATCAGTTTGTTACGAACAAGAACAAAAGCTTCCTATGATAACTTTCAATATGTATCAGATATAAAGAACTGTTACCACTGAGAAGTAAGTCCAAATTAGATTCAGGTTTACTTACTGATTTCAGCAACAGCTTCAGCAGACTCTGACTGCAGAGAATCAGAAATGCCATATACCACAGCCGGGTTAATAAGCTGGGCCATGGCCTCCTCAGCAGGAGTCAGAGGTGGAGCTATGGATGGACCTCCTCCTGCAAATATTATTACATGAATCTCTCCATACTATTACAGAAAACATTACACAATAAAGTCAGATAATTTGAGAATATTTCAGACAAATTAGTCAATAATGCAGAACTATGATTTTTCCAAACAATTTTCTAATTTCAAAGTTTTAGCTTCATCTATTATCATGCGCTGAATATTTAAGCCTACATATTCCTGGCATTTGAACTAACCTGTGGCGTTTTGCAGTTTTTTTCTGAAGTTCAGCTTCTTCTTCGTGTGGCTTTTGAAATCGATGTATTTCAGCTTCACTTCCTCGGGGCTTCGCAACGTCTTGCCCGTCGCGTTGACTACTGCTGTCACCTCCTCCCACGCTCTTAGCTTCATTTGATGGGTCACGGTGGCAGTCAGGGGCCCCTCTAAGATCTCCTGGTGAAGCTGAACATTTGCAATGAGCGCCATGAGCTCATCATGGGTGAAGTTTGGCCTCCTTTTCTTAGAAACTGAAGACATTCTTGCAGTAATGTCAAAAAACCGCGCTCTTCTGCTGGGTCTTTGTTTACATGCTACGTGATTGGCCGAAGACGCCTAAAGCATTGTGTATGGCGGTCGCTGATTGGTCCAATTCTTTTACCAGACCGCCAAGATTGCCATCTGTTGGCTACCATTGGAACTAGTGGTAATTTCGATTTACGATTGTAACACTGACAAGGTGAGTTACCATTGCTTAGTGAATACCGCTTTACCATTACTGGTACCTGCTGTGGTAAATGACTCCTGGTAAATGCGTTACGATCGTATGTTAGTGAATCCGGGCCCTGGTCTTTCTTGAGCGGGGGATTGTAGATGTTAAGGTTAATAGCCTTGCCGCTACTGAGGATGTTAGTAGTTTGCAGGATATCGAGGTCTCTGGTTTTGGCCTGCAGGATGTAGTCACCCTTTGGTGTCAGCTTCGTGGAGACCTGCAGGGTAGGAAAGTCCATCTCAAGAGCGAGAAGAGCAGCAGTGGAGGAGAAGTCTTCAGACTGGGAAACAATGAATTGAGTGGTAAGAGAAGCATCACTGAGAGAGGCTGTCGATGGTTTATCGAGAGCAGTTGATGTAGGCTGCGACGACACAGGTGATTCCGCTCCGCTGGTCGTAGCGTCCATCATTTAAGTGGGGGGCTCCGAGGGTTCATGTACTGTCGAGGGGGCAGATCCTGCCTGGAGACTGACAGTGCCAGAAAGATCTTGAGGTTGAGTGGGAGAAGACTTTTTCTTGACCTTCCACATCTTGAAACAAACTATGATGGCTCACTTCCCTGCCAAATTCCTCATTAATACCTATAAACAATAAAATGAGGAAAACGACCCTAATAAAGAAAACCCGTCTCCAAAGCTTAAAGCAGCCAGTCTACTGGCCCACTTTGTGGCACTGCCCGCAGGGTTCACCTTCTCTTTGGAGGGGACACTAAAAAAAAAAAAAAAAAAAAAAAAAAAAAAAAAAAAAAAAACAAGGGAAAAGAAAACTCTTATCTCTTTAAAGTGGACAGGAATCTGTCAGAATTTAAATTATTCTTCAGTGGCCGACGATCTTGCAGCTGTGCAGAGGTGAGTCCTTCGCTCACTACATAGATGGCCAGCTCCCGGGGATGCCGGAACCGTAGTCCTTCGCTGACAGCGTGGATGACGAGTTCTTCGACGACTCAAATCAACTCTCGCTTGGCATGAAAGTAACCAGCTTAGCATAGAACACGGGCGCAGCTCGCACCCGATGTTGATGAGGACCTTTGCTGAACGAAAGATCTTGCTGCTACAGCGGCTGCGAGGGAGGAGGGGGGTAATGCACTATTCACTACCCGTGAATTAGGTAGTCCGGGTTCTGCTTTCGCCACCCGGTTATTGGTGCTAGTTAAGGTGGTCTTATTTTGTTTGATTTTGTATTGAGTTTACATTTGGTTAAAGTTTATCTTGGGGGAGGTGCCATAGAGATTGTTTGGAAAGATTCCTCTGATTCTAGTATGATGCGGGCACAAGTTGCTGCTACAGTTCTTCTCTATGAGGTTTCTATGTCTGGTACATCCCTGAAATTGTGTGGTCTAATGTGATAGACTGCCTGACAGTCTAGTAGGTAGTGTGTTAGTGGATGGCGCACCACAGTCTGACAATGATTGCACTCTTTTGGCACTCGTTCATTAATCTCCCAGCTACAAGGATAGCCTAGCCGTAGCCTGTGGATGATAACAGCATCCTTCCTGGACATGGAAGAGGGGATGGTGATGGTTTCGTATTCGGTGACAGTTTTGTACCAGGTCGCGGAAGGTGAACCTGCTTGAACTCAGACTTGGTGTTGGATGAGTGCAATTTGATTAGCAGTAATCTTGGCTCTGTTTTTGATCTGGCTGATGCTTGGTTTAATCGGCTGTATGTGAGTTTGGTGGAGGCTGGATTTGGCTGCTGAGTCTACACGATCATTGCCTTCATTGCCTGACTGGGAATCCACATTATTCGGACTGTCTTACCTTGTTGAGTCAGTTGTTGTAGCTTGAACAGAGTTGATGTTACTAAATAAACATTGTCTAAGTGAGCATGGTTCTGTAAGGTGTGAATGGCAGAGAGGGAGTCAGTGAAAATACAGACTGTAGGTTTTGTACAGGATAGTGCATATGTCAATGCTGATCGAATGGCAAACAGTTCTGCCTGGAGGATGGAGGAATCATTGCTGAGTCTCGATGCCTGTACATAGTCGTTGCAAAGAAATGCACCTCTGGCTTTGCCTGATTCTGGATCAACAGACCCATCAGTGTAGATGACAGTCATGTCTCTGTCATTCTCAATTGAAGAGATAGTATCTCGTAGATTCTGGAGGTCATTTGGAAAGCAGTTCTTCTTAGGTCTCGGGAGACTAATAGAAAAGCTGCAAGTGGTGGTTCCTAGGGATTTGGTTCTGCATATCCATGGTGTGGTGCATCAATGCTGCGGGACAGTAGAGCAGGAAGGAGGTTGAAGGAGGTGATGCTTTGGTGGATTTCATGATGCCAGGGAAGGACGCGGCGATGAGGGGCTAGGATGGCTAGGATTCGTCTTAGAGAATCTCCCAGGGGAGACTGTCTATAATTGGAGACTATCTTGCAGACATGACCTGCTACGATCTGCTGGATTCTTGTATGCATGGGAACTAACTTGGCCTCCAGACGCAGGTTCACGAGGCGCGTCCACCTAGGGGCACCGAGGATGACACGCATGCACCTGTTTTGGATGGTTTCAAGTTTATTAACCTGGGCTGGGGTAAGAGACAGTAGGGAAAAGGAGCTGTAGTCTATGAGCGACCGGATAGCATGTACATAGAAAGATCTTAAGACATGGAAGCCAGCTCCTAGTCTTGTTGTGGTGAGTCGTCGTAAGACATTGATTCTTGCTTTGATTTTGTCCATTTGAGTTTCTTCTTCAATACGATGAGACGGTGCTTAAGTTCACGGACTCTATCGTTGTAAAACCAGGCATTCTTGTGAGTGAAGACACTGGTGCCTACTTTGGGGATGGCTTGGTTGGCTGCATGGTGGAGGGCGGCAACAATCTCTTTTTCCTGGTCTTCTAAGTCATGAGCTGGCACGCGAGTTTCCGCCCATTCTTCCATTAGGTAAGAAAATTTGTGCCAGTCAGCTTTCCTGAAGTTCCAGCGTGATTCGGGAGCGCACCTCTGTAGACGAGGTAGGTCGACAGTAATGGTGGATGCAAAATGATCAGAGGCTAAGTATGGATGTAGAGACCAGGTTGTTAAAGGTAGTAATGCCGTGGAGACGAAGGAGAGGTCTAGTACGCCCCCTCTGAGGTGTGTGGACACGTGTTTGTTGAGAAGAGAGATAGCTGGGAAAGTCTGGAGCATCCAGTCAAGGTAACATCCAGCTCTGCATAATTGTGAGGCAGAGGAGGACAACGGGTTATTCCAAGTCAGACAGTGAGCATTGAAATCTCCACCCACTATGGACGGGGAGGTACTGACAGCAGCAAAAAGGTGATCTAATTTGAGGGTTGCACCGAGTCTGGGTGGTCGATATATATTGTAAATGTGTAATTTGGTGTTGTGCAGGGATATGGTGACAGCTAGACTTTCTTCTTCTTGCCCACAGGAAGCAGTTATCTGGAGAGGCTCAGCATGAATGTTTCTCCGGACTAGAATGGTTAGTCCCCTGCTACGACCTTGGCTGTGAAATTGATGGAATCCTTTATAGTTCGGGATGGTGATGCTGGTTTGAAGAAGAGTTTCTTGCAGCAGAACGACATCGTAACGTTGTTCAGCGAGTGCAAGTGTGAGTAGAGGCAACTTGGCTCGTAAACCATGGATATTCCACTGGAGGAGTTTGATCTTTTCTTCTACATTTGGGTTATTGGCTATCGTCGGAGTTAGTACTGAAGTTAGAGTCTGCATAATCATTCGGGGAAGGTCCGTCAGGTATGTGGATTACCGGTGGAGTTCCGTGTTTAGAAGATTGAACAGTGATTGTGTGGAGAGGTGGAAAGTTAAGGTCAAAATCCTCGTCATTTGCGGTTTGGTTGTCGGTGGAATACTGGTTCAGTTGAGGTCCTGCTACAAGAGATGAGCAACTACTCTTCTTGAGTTTTTCGCTTCCAGAGGATGATTACCTGAAACGTTTCCTTTGTGAGAGTCCTTCTGAAAGTGTGGATTCAGTGTCATGGGAGGACACCGCAGACAAGGTGAGGTTTGTATGGTTTGATGGCCCGCTGGGTTATAAAGAAGTACTGGGAGCTTCTTCAGGTGGCGTAGCTTGCGCGATGTTTGGGTGGTCGGCAACTGATTCCGGTGACGCGTCTGAGGGTCCTGCAATTTCTGCAGGTTTGACAGCGAGGATGGTCTGTATAACCGTTTGTATGTGTTCTCAGTTGGCGTGCTTGCCGACAAGGGCGAAGCCCATCTGCAGGATCGTGGTTAAGAACTCCATGTCTTGGGAGTTGTTAGCACTGCCACAACTGGAGCATTTACTGGACGGGAAGATTACAAGAGTAGGAGAAGGATACTGTTTAGTTGTTGGGGTAGTCTTGACCTTGTGGATTTGGTGGCAGAGGAATAAAGTCGAGATGTAGAGAGAGAGTCAGCCGGGGAACTGGTGTTCCATGCATGAATCTTTCTTGTGTAAGTCCTAGGAGGCCGTTGGTCTGATGAGGGAGCTACTCTAGAAGGGAGGGCAAGAAGTCGGAGCCTCTCTGGGCATATTGGGTTCCAAGCATGATGGGAGGCCCCACAATTGGGACACTTGGCAGTGGTAGGGTGACCTTCTTTCAGTTTGGTAATGCATAAGTCGGTGAGATGGGGTTCGGAACAGACTCCACATCTTGCCGTACTTCTGCATTTCGAAACGTGGTGATTGAAGCATTGGCACTTCCCACACCTGATAGGTTTTGGGTAGAACTCCCTCAGTCGGAAGGTTCCAAATATAACCCAAATGAAGCTCTGCTGGAGGATCACCCAAACAGTGACAAGCACTTGTCGAGTTCTTCTTTAGACGGATGAGCTATAAGGCATGAGGCAGAGTCGATGAGAGGGTGTTCTTGAAGACGACTGAGTGGGAATCCAAGCGGATAACCCTCGAGGACCATCTTGGTTTTCTTGGGTGGAGGGCAGTATGGGGAAAGATTGATGGTCTTTCCAGTGCTGAGTACTTTAGTATTGTGTAGGATCTGAAGAGAATCTGGATTTATTGGTTTGAGAATGTAATCTCCTTTGTTGCTGATGTTGGTGGATACTTTCAGTGAGGGAAAGTCCTTCTCCAGAGCCAACAAGGCTTCAATGGAGGTAGGAAAGTCTTCATTGGTGGAGATAATGTAGCTGGTGGAAGACCTGGGAGATGAGGCGGTTGAGGTAGAGGGATTGTCATTAAGGTCTGGAGGATCCTTGGAGACCTCCATACGCTCATCAGAAGGAGACGAAGAAGTAGAGGCACCGGTGCCCAACGCAGGTGGTGGTGGGGTTGGATTCTGAGCAGCCTCTGCAGGTACAGGAGGACGTGGAGGTTTCTTCCTTGGTTTCGCCATAGCGAAGAGTACAGACAATAAAGGCAAAGAACAGTGCTAAGATCAATCACTTCCCCTGCCCTTTCCTCGATTATCTATGGCAAACACGAGGAAAGTCAGACCCTAATAGTGGAACCTTTCTCCCGAGTTGAAGGCAGCCAAACTACCGGCCCCCCTTGTGGCACTGCCCGCGTGGTTCACCTTGGCTCGGGAGGGGACACCAAGTGGAAGTGATTGAGAGCCTTAAGAGAGGAAATAAAAAAGAAGAAAAAAAAGAACAAGGTATCTCTTTATGGTTCCAACAAAGATGCTGGTTATAAGTCAGAAGCTATGTCGTTGGCCAATTCGGCGGAAGGACATGCGGAGGCATGAAAGTCACCATCTTGGCGTGGATCCCTCGCTCACTGCGTACTTGGCGAGCTCTCAGCGCCCTGGAACCACCAGAGGCATGAAAGTCACCCACTTGGCGTGGTTCCTTCGTTGACAGCGTACTTGGCGAGCTCTCGGTGCCTTGAGTGACGAGATCGCTCGCGTCAGCGACGGATGTGAGTCAGCGGTTCCGGCAGATGTTAACTGGTCGAAGGCTGGCTGCGTCGTGGTAATTATTATTATTATTATTTTACGAAGTAAAAGAAGGAATTGAAGGGGAGAGAGTCAGAAGGGACGTAAAGAGAGAAATGGAAAGAGAGTGGGAGATTAAAAGATGGGGGCGAAACCCCTTGCATGATTAACATAAACATAATATATGACTCGTTCATATCTGGAGTTAGTGGGGGGGGTAAGGTATGTTGCTTTACTGGCGCAGTGCAGGCTCTTAATATTTAGAGTAATAATTAAAGTAATTAACGTAAATAAAAGTAAACACCTCTTTTGTTTGATTTTGTTTTTTATTTTGTTTTGTTGAGTTTTATATTATTATTTTTGGTTGTTTTTTTTATTTTGTTTTATTTTTATAGAATAACAAAGTGGTTTACGTTAATGAGTAATAATCAGTGCAAAAAAGACCGCGGCGCGACTGAGGCCCCGGCAGACCAGGGTTGTTCAGGGACACTTTGGTAGTTCTTTTTGGCATGAAAGTTTACTCCTTAGCATAGGCCGTCATCTCCTTTTTTTTCCAAACCCCGGACGCGAACTCTTCGCGTTAGGGTTTTGATGCCGGACGCGTCGGGCTCATGACGTCATAGTTCGTGGAGGCGGAGCCATATCATTTAGCCGAGAATTAGCTCAGCCCCCTGTTTCTGCGCATGCGTGACACTGTTTCGTCGCCTGAGCCCTTCAATGCCCGCCAACTCGAGTTCGATAGATGCCAATTAGGTTGCTTATTTGTAATAACCCATGCAAAATGCTCTGCTGGATATGCGAATCACAATTACCATTTGTTCACTAAAATTATTTAAATATCTATATGTATAAATATTCGAAAAGAAAATACCATTTAAAAGTATTAAAAAGAATACAACTTTACTGCCACCGGCACCATATCCAGATGTAAACAAAGAGAGGAGAGAAGAGAGAGAGGAGAGAGAGAGAGAGAGAGAGAGAGAGAGAGAGAGAGAGAGAGAGAGAGAAGAGAGAGGAGAGAGAGGAGAGAGAGAGAGAGAGAGGAGAGAGAGGTGAGAGAAGATGGAGAGGAGAGAGATGGAGAAAGAGAGAGAGGGTGAGAATGATGGAGAAAGGGAGAGAGAGAGAATGATGGAGAAAGAGAGAATGATGGAGAAAGAGAGAGAGAGAGAGAATGATGGAGAAAAGAGAGAGAGAGAGAGAATGATGGAGAAAGAGAGAGAGAGAGAATGATGGAGAAAGAGAGAGAGAGAGAGAGAGAATGATGGAGAAAGAGAGAGAGAGATGATGGAGAAAGAGAGAGAGAGAGAGAGAGAGGAGAATGATGAGAGAAGAGAGAGAGAGAGAGAGAGAGAATGATGGAGAAAGAGAGAGAGAGAATGATGAGAGAAAGAGAGAGAGAGAATGATGGAGAAAGAGAGAGAGAGAGAGAATGATGGAGAAAGAGAGAGAGAGAGAGATGATGGAGAAAGAGAAGAGAGAGAGAAATGGAGAAAGAAGAGAGAAATGGAGAAAGAGAGAGAGAGAGAGAATGATGGAGAAAGAGAGAGAGAGAGAGAATGATGGATGAAAAGAGAGAGAGAGAGAGAATGATGGAGAAAAAGAGAGAGAGAGAGAGAATGATGGAGAAGAGAGAGAGAGAGAGAATGATGGAGAAAGAGAGAGAGAGAGAGAATGAAAGAAAGAGAGAGAGAGAGAGAATGATGGAGAAGAGAGATGATGGAGAAAAGAGAGGAGAGAGAATGATGGAGAAGAGAGAGAGAGAGAGAGATGATGGAGAAAAGAGAGAGAGAGAGAGAATGATGGAGAAAGAGAGAGAGAGAGAGAATGATGGAGAAAGAGAGAGAGAGAGAGAATGATGGAGAAAGAGAGAGAGAGAGAGAGAATGATGGAGAAAGAGAGAGAGAGAGAATGATGGAGAAAGAGAGAGAGAGAGGAATGATGGAGAAGAGAGAGAGGAGAGAATGATGGAGAAAGAGAGAGAGAGAGAGAGAATGATGAGAAGAGAAGAGGAGATGAGAGAGAGAGAGAATGATGGAGAAAGAGAGAGAGAGAGAGAATGAGGAGAAAGAGAGAGAGAGAGAGAGAGAATGAGGAGAAAGAGAGAAGAGAGAGATGATGGAGAAAAAGAGAGAGGAGAGAGAGAATGATGAGAAAAGAGAGAGAGAGAGAGAGAGAAGAGAGATGATGGAGAAAAGAGAGAGAGAGAGAATGATGGAGAAAGAAAGAGAGAAGAGAGAATGATGGAGAGAGAGGAGAGGAGAATGATGAGAAAGAGAGAGAGAGAGAGAGAATGATGGAGAAAGAGAGAGAGAGAGAGAAAGAGAGAGAGAGAATGATGGAGAAAGAGAGAGAGAGAGAGAATGATGGAAAGAGAGAGAGAGAGAGAGAGAATGATGGAGAAAGAGAGAGAGAGAGAGAGAGAATGATGGAGAAAGAGAGAGAAAGAGAGAATGATGGAGAAAGAGAGAGAGAGAGAATGATGGAGAAAGAGAGAGAGAGAGAGTGATAGAGAAAGAGAGAGAGAGAGAGAGAATGATAGAGAAAGATAGAGAGAGAGAGAGAATGATGGAGAAAGAGAGAGAGAGAGAGAATGATGGAGAAAGAGAGAGAGAGAGAGATTGATGGAGAAAGAGAGAGAGAGAGAGAGTGATAGAGAAATAGAGAGAGAGAGAGAATGATAGAGAAAGATAGAGAGAGAGAGAGAGAGAGAGAGAATGATGGAGAAAGAGAGAGAGAGAGAGAGAATGATGGAGAGAGAGATATATATAGAGAGAAAGAAAGAATTCCATTATTTGCATTGGTTTTTCTTTGTTCATGTGCATGGCAGTGTACAGTAATATAAACTAAATGAAGATAATATCAAGGTCATTCGTAGTGGAATGATAGAGACAATGATGGAGAAAGAGAGAGAGAATACAACTTTACTGCCACCGGCACCATATCCAGATGTAAACATAGAGAGAGAGAATGATGGAGAAAGAGAGAGAGGGAGAATGATGGAGAAAGAGAGAGAGAGAGAGAGAGAGAGAGAGAGAGAGAGAGAGAGAGAGAGAGAGAGAGAGAGAGAGAGAGAAGAGAGAGAGAGAGAGAGAAAGAGAGAGAGAGAGAATGAGGAGAAAGAGAGAGAAGAGAGAGAGATGGAGAAAGAGGAGAGAGAGAATGATGGAGAAAGAGAGAGAGAGAGAGAGATGGAGAAAGAGAGAGAGAGAGAGAATGATGGAGAAAGAGAGAGAGAGAGAATGATATAGAAAGAGAGAGAAAGAGAGAATGATGGAGAAAGAGAGAGAGAGAGTGATAGAGAAAGAGAGAGAGAGAGAGAGAGAATGATAGAGAAAGATAGAGAGAGAGAGAATGATGGAGAAAGAGAAAGAGAGAGATAGAGAGAGAGAGAAAGAAATAATTCCATTATTTGCATTGGTTCTTCTTTGTTCATGTGCATGGCAGTGTACAGTAATATAAACTAAATGAAGATAATATCAAGTTCATTCGTTGTGGAATTATAAAATAAGATAAAATAAATTGGCCGCATAATTAGAAATAAAGGTACATGGATTGGCTTTTCATTTAATTATTAGATGCCATTGACAACTCAAAAGAAACTCTTTCAATTTCCCTTTGAAAGTAATTAGATTGGAGATGTTTCTAATATTTTGTGGTAGGTTAATCCAGGTACTGAATCCTCGGACCTGTTTCTGTGTAATATGTCTGGTTTGAATGCCTGTTTTGTTACCAATTATTTGTAGGTGCATAAATCAATGAGGATATTCACCATACATGAATTTATGAATGGATATGCCTATGTCCTATTGACATTTTGATTAAAAGTTTAACCAGTTTCGTGTAGGGGTTATATAGTCATATTTATTTCCGAGAGAGAGAGGGGGAGAGGGAGACAGAGGGGGGTTGTGTAGTCATGTTTATGGAAATGAACTTGGAGAGAGAGAGAGAGAGAGAGAGAGAGAGAGAGAGAGAGAGAGAGAGAGAGAAGAGAGAGAAGAGAGAGGGAGGGAGGGAGGGAGGGAGGGAGGAGAGAGAGTGGGGGAGCAGAGAGAGAGAGAGAGAGAGAGAGAAAGTTAGTAAGAGCGAGAAAGAGGGAGGAGAGAGGAGAGAGAGTGGGGGAGGAGAGAGACAGAGTAGGGAGGAGAGAGAGAGAGGAGAGAGAGAGAGAGCAGAGAGAGAAGAGAGAGAAGAGAGAGGAGAGAGAGAGAGAGAGAGAGAGAGAGAGAGAGAGAGAGAGAGAGAGAGAGAGAGAGAGAGAGAGAGAGAGAGAGAAAGAAAGTAAGAGCGAGAAAGAGGGAGGACAGAGAGAGGGGGGGGGGGAGAGAAGCCGTTAGATTTTAAACACGTTCTGGATCTGATTCCCACGCCGCCGTTTCTAGACTGAAGTGTAGGACAGTTTCGCCGCACCTTTTGAGCCCGGCAGTGGCAATCTGTGACGTCACTCCCAAACCTGGGACGTCCGGGGCCATAGACTAGGTGATGGTGGGCGTCGTAGTAATGCACCTCTAGACCAGGCTTTAATATTAATCTAATTTTTTAATCCTACACATCCGCAGAAGGGACAAGTTAATCCCACCAATATTGTATATATTTACACAAATGATCAAATATTCTGATAAAGGAAATAACATGGTAATGAATATAAAAAACAATATAATCCCACGAGGAATCTTTGAAGTTCAGAGGCTGCGGGCATGGAACTCATATTTACAGGTTAGTGAAGCAAAAATTATATGGTCAAGGTCACACAAGTTGACGTTTTAAATCAAATATGAACCAGAGTTTTTCTCAACTACTTTACTATAAAATTAACAAGTATACTTTTCTAAGGACCTCCTGAACAGCATCCTGAAGAAAACATGTTTCCCTCCTCCAACACGATTCAACGCAGCAAAGAGCTGTCCGAGAAACTGCGCGATGGATATTAATTGATGAATGTCATTTTTTTACTTGAGTGTCATTGAAATAAAGATTGATTTTATAGTTGTTAGGGCAGTTTCGTTACCCATTTTACTACTATAAACAGATCGTTATCATGAAAAGATAGGATATTTCCTAAATAATCGTTTCCCTTATAAGTAGGCCTGCTTGGGCCTCGTAATTATCATATGAAGATCAAACTGCATCTTGAGTGACTGACTACAACTTTCTATAACAATCACCTTTTCTCCAATCAATAAAAAATGAATATCAGTTGTCAGAAAAATCTTTTAACAATGCAGTGTCTGAATGCAAATTACAAGGTTTATTTATCCACGTAAATTTTATATCGGACTGCAAATCTTTAGGTAATATCTTTAATACTGTCTTCTATATCATATGCGTAGGGACATGAAGGGTGAATGTTGATTAGATATCTTTTGGATGATTTGTTGCTTATTTCCAGGTATGAGTGGGAGACTTGCTCCAAACGCTACTCTACACAACATGCAACAGTTATGTGTGAAGAGAACATTGCACAGAAATGTTTCAAAATACCACAGATTTTTCAGCAATAAAAAGACAACATACCTCAGCTCCCACCCTTTAGATTTGTAAAACTTACCACACGCCCAGAAATACGAGACCAGCAGGATCTTCACATCAACAGCAGAGGGCAGAACCATCACTATATCACAGACTAGGAACATCAAAAGAATTGATAAATTTTAAGAGACAGTCCATTAACTTAAGATTCCAAACAAATAATATTTGAAACAGATAATCTTAAAGAAATGTGTACAGAAAATTGAGGTACGAAATTTCTTACTTTGATATGATGCTAGTCTTATTTTTCAATTTTGGGAACATTGGGAGGCATATGAAGAATTGATTAATAATATGAATAAGTTTTAAATTCCTTGTCTTCAATCATATAAGTACGTCTACGATGAAGGGAAGGAAAAGGTGGTCTTAAGAAGCATCTGAGAAGTTTATATTATTATTTACAGAACACTTTAAACAATTAGGAGGCAAAGCAGTACAGAGATAAAAAAGGCATAAGATAATTAGCATTATGAAAACATTAGTAAGAGTCTCAGTTTCATGAAATACACATTGAATATAATAGATATTTTGAATCCTAAGAGATGTCTAAAATAGTTTCTTAAATGTGATTACCAAAAACATGACATTACAAAAAGAAAGAAAGAAAAAACATGAAATCTCCCTAAAGAGCGAATTTCACGCGCAACATTTCTCTTCCCTCCGACATGTTTACATGACAACGGTGGTGGTGAAAGAATACTAAGTACGACAGCTTTTACTAAACATTATTGTCGCGCCGTCTGGCAGCGGAGAGTGTCGTCTTCGGTACGGTCACGGTGGATTAGGATTAAACTAAATACGGTATTAAGAGTTAAGGACGCTACAGAAGACGCCCTATGACTCCGCCCCCATAAATAGGGGCGGAGTCATAGGAAACTGTAGTACAACACCTCTTGACGCCGGAAAAAGGCCTATACTTAATGCATGCCTGGCCAGTGGATATTTTCCGAAATCTTCCAAGGAAGCCATGATTACACTAATTCCAAAACCAAGCAAACAGCCTAACAGAATAGAGAACTTCAGACCAATATCATTATTGGAAATACCCGGAAAAGTTGCAATCGCTTATGAACAAATTGCACAGGCCCTTGCACAAAACCAACAGTGCAATATCACGAGAGATGTGTCAAAGGCATTTGACAAAGTATGACACTCTGGCCTCAAACATAAAATCATTGATTTGCAGATGCCAGAACTTATCACGAAAATATTATGCAACTTTCTCGATGGAAGGAGAGCATATATCAAGACAGGCAGTCATGTAGGCAATACCATTAACCTCAAAAGCGGGGTACCACAAGGAGGTGTAATCTCGCCAACCCTGTAAATCTTATACACCTGCTTACCATCTCCCACACAACATCATAACTATATTGCCTATGCTGATGACGTCACTCACCTAGTAACACACCCCCACCAAATCCAAAATAATCATGACCTTGCAAACCCACAAAGCCATCCAGAGCGTTAACCAAATAGGAAAGCAATGGAAAATAAAGACTAACAATACCAAGGCCCAAATGATTGCAACAGGCAAATTAAAACCCCTCCCCATAACCATTAACAACAACGAAATAGAATTCAGTCAAAGAAGGAAGATGTTTGGTCTATTAATCACAAACAAAGGAATAGTTCCTCACATAAGAGAACGTATCAGCTTGGCAAACTTGCAACTTGAAAAGTGCAAACGCTTCTCAGGATGCAATGAGAAAATAAAGCTGCAACTATATGTCACTCATTCGACCAATAATAGAATATCCCCCAGTGCCTCTGAACACAGCTTCAAATACACAATTGCTCAATCTACAAAGCATTCAAAATAAAGCACTGATCTGGGCATCTGGAGCGAGATACCCAGACATTCCATCTGCAGAGGAACTACATGATAGATATAATATTGACAGAGCAACATTGACAGAGCCACGTCCTCTGTATAGCAGACGAAAGTTGTTATGGCGAGATCGCCACGCAATACAGGACGATCCAGATCCCTGACCTGTAAATAAAATGTAAATAAAATGTGGATATCAGAATATATACATACATCTATACTGACGACAAATGCAAATACAAATAATAAAACAAGTAAGAAGAGGAAATAATTGGGAACCAGGGGGGGGGGGGAGATATAAAGTTCCGATGTTTGAAATAAGTAGGAGATTGAAAGTAGGGGGCGAAATCCCTTGCATGTCGTTTCGTATTGTTTCGTTCATGCCTGAGATTTAGTTAAGGTGGCAGGAGGCAAGCCTGTGTGGACTTCCACTGAAGCTATGTGTTAAGATTTAATAATATCGAATTTATTGAGTTTATTGTTTTAATTATTTTTATTAAAGTTTAGTATTTTATTATTTTTTGGTTTGTTAACCATGAGCACAATTCAAACAACTAGTGAGGAGCAAGAACAATATTTAGGGTTTTATTTTTATATATTTTTATATTTTACTTTTTACTTTAATTGCTAAAACAAACGATTTTTTTTTTTGGGGGGGGGGGATTTTGTTATATTGAAGTTTTTATTTGATTTTCTTTATATGTATAACTAAGGCATCATGAACTAAACAAACAAAATTGGGCATCAATAATAATGGATGATGAAGGGGAAGGGTAGCTAGATAGATGCAAAAAAGAGCAGTCGGTGAGGGTGAGGTGCGCGGGTGAGTGGGTGACGTGGGAGGTGACACGGTGGTAACATGGTTGGCATAGTTACGGTGGACGAATCGTTTGGGTTACTGAATGCTTTGAAAACTTCGGTCTGACTATTGCAAGAGGGAAGGAGTCTAACGTAGAGCATAATTAGGAAAATAACATAGAACATAACATAGTACATAACAGAACATAACATAGAACATAATATGGAACTTAACGTAATATAAACATGTGATAGAACAAAACAATGAATTATAACATAACATCAACAGGGTGATGTAAAAGATTGATATCGTAAGGATACTAAGTATTGATAGTAGCAAAATGACAAGAACGGGAGTGAACATTACGAGATATTGAACTGTTGGGCCAACATAAAAGCAATTAACAGTGAGCAGCCGCATATATACGTATACATACATATATTCATATATAAATATACATATATACCTACATATACACATACATGCACTCAGCCACATCTCCATCCTGCTCGTCCTCTGACTCGCGTGTCTGCCTTATGCAATTGCAATCCCATAATCACAGTCAATCGAGTCAGAGTCCGTAGCAAGTTTGTAAGATGTTCAATCCTTGAAACAACTCCGTGTATAATTCGACAATGAAGATCCCACGACCACTAGGCGGGCCGAGGCGGGCAAAGTGAATCTGATCCAGCTCTGTTTGATTGTTGGTCAACTGATCCATCATTATAGAGATCTGCGAGATCTTGTTCATCCTCAAAGGAGTGGATTTTGTTCTCTAAGTTGGAGAGGTCTGAAGCAGGTCTGTGAATTGCACCGAGGAAGGGTTCGTGTGATGACAGAGAATATGGGAGGATTCCAAGGTTTTGGGGAAGAGTAGGCAGGATGTGGCTGATCAGATCCT
Source organism: Penaeus vannamei (assembly GCF_003789085.1). Classification (NCBI taxonomy): domain Eukaryota; kingdom Metazoa; phylum Arthropoda; class Malacostraca; order Decapoda; family Penaeidae; genus Penaeus; species Penaeus vannamei. The sequence continues at coordinate 324,175 of NW_020869786.1, read as the reverse complement.
CTGTCCTACATGACTTGGGTGAGATTTAGTTGTTCTATAGAACGAAGGACTTGCTGGTGCCATGGAAACCTAGGAAGATGAAAGTCTTGAGGATGAAAAATAAGTCTGCGGAATTTCGTATCTATTGTTGAAGGGTTGGACCGAGAAACGAATTTTCCGACCCGAGTTGCGACTTGGAGAGTCATTCTAGTTTCGAGGGAGACAAGCTTAGTCTCGAGTCTTAAGTTGTCCAGTCGGGTCTACAAGGATGACTCTCATACATTTGTTCTGTATGGTTTCGAGTTTGCTGACTTGGTCTGGAGTTAAATTTAGGAGGGATGTTGCACTATAATCAATGATGGAGCGAATACCTTGGATATAAAAGGTTCTGAGAACATGGAAACCGGCCCCCATATCTGTGGCTGATAGTCTGCGTACAACATTGATGTGAGACTTAGTCTTCTGGAGAACATGGCGAAGCTGGGTCGAGGAGTCACATTGGTTGTTGAAGAAGACACCAAGACATTTGTATGATGATTCCCATGCAATTTGTTGTGTGTCGATGTATAGATATTGATTTGGGATCCATCTTTTGAGTTGCAAGGCCTTGGTCTTATTAGTGTTGATCTTAAGGCCGAAATCTTTGCATTTAGAGAATACGGTGTCTAAAGTTTGTTGGGCATTGGTGAGCCTGTATCTACCAGCTGATATCACTTGAATATTGTCAGCATAAGCAAGAATATGCACGTCCAGTGGGGTTTCAATGGAGAGTAATTCTGCTTCGAGAATGTTAAATAGAAATGGACTTAGTATTCCTCCTTGAGGTGTGCCATTTTCAAATTGAAGAAGGTTGGATATGTGCCCCTGAAATCGTACTCATGCTTTCCTTTGTGTAAGATAGTCATTGCACCAGGCTAGTAGCTTGCCTACTATTCCTCTTCTGGCGAGTGTGCTAATGATGGCCTCTTTCGCTAGTTCAAAAGCTGTTTCAAGGTCAAGAAAGATGACTACAGTATCTTTTCCGTCCATAAGGCTGTGAATGGAAGCAAGGTTGTCTCGGGCAAAGGTGTATTGGTGTAGGTGGTGAATTAGAGACCTTAATGTTTTTAGAACAGCTCTTTCCATAGTTTTACTGAGGCAGGAAAGGAGTGATATTGGACGATATGCACCTACCTCTTGCTTTGGTATTGGCTGAATGACTGCCTCTTTCCAACACTTAGGAAGGCAGCCAGCTGTGAGGGGCAGATTGAAAAGATGTAGCAGGATTTGAGTGGCATGTGAACCAAGATGGGATATCATGGAGTAGGAGATCTTGTCCTTGCCAGGGGCCGTGTCACTCCCTGCTTTGATGGCAGTCTGCATTTCCTGGACAGTGAAGGGTATGTCTGCTTCCGCAAATGTGTTGGTAGCATCCGTGATGAACCAAAGTCTGTATGGTCTTAGAGTATTGAGTCTATGGATGATTGATCTTCTTATGTATATTAGAGTTTCCTCTGGTTTTGAAGGATGTGATGAGGTTGTCAGCAATACCTTGTGCCTGAGGATGACAAGGCTGTTTTTTGTATTTTCCAGAGGCGATGCTTAGCATAGTCCAGAGTTCATGAAGGGACGTGTGGGTGTTGATGGACTCGCACCACTGAAGCCACACTCTAGTGCGGATTTCGCGAATCTCGTTCCTTGCCATTTTGGTCGCTGCCCTGAGGCTTGCCAATAGCATGGGAGAGGGGTGCCGTCTAAGTATTCGTCGATTTTGTATGAGACGATGTTTAAGTTCCTTCACTCTGCTGTTATGGAACCACTTGTCTTTCTGTTTATACGAAATAGAGTTGGCTGCACCATGAATTGCATTAACGAGATCCTCCACTAGTGTATCAATATCATCAGCTGGAGAGTAAGTTGAGGCCCATTCATCCATGAAGGCAGTGAAACGACTCCAATCTGCTCTTTTAATGTTCTATCTAGGAATGGGCGGAGGAAGTTGTAGGCGAGGTGATATGACACTGGCCTGATCTGCAGGTATTGTTTGCTGAGCCAGTGGCAGAGTTGTTCCAAATTGAGTGATGTGCATTGAAGTCCCCACATAGGACGGACGGGGTACTTCCCAAGGATGGAAATATGTGATCCAGTTTCAGCTTGGCACCGTTTCTTAGGGGACGGTGTATGTTGTAGACCTGTAATTCAAGGTTCTGAAGTGCTATTGTAAGGCCCTAAGACTCTGCTCCTGGACCACAGGGCAGAAGTGGTTCCATTGTTTTGGCATGTATATCATTTCTAACTAGAATGGAAATGTCACGATTGGTGCCTAGAGTATGAAGGTTATGGAAGGCTGTATAGTTGGAGAGGTAAAGATCTAATTTTAGGAGGGTTTCTTGTAGGACGACTACATCATATCTGTGCTCAGTAAGGGAGTAGATTTGACTGAAGGCTATTGATATTCCATTAAAGTATGGTGACCTCTAGCTGTTGTCCATTAGTGTTCATAGTCTGAAGAATTTCCTTGGTCAATGTCTGTCTTCATATCTAAGATCAAGTTGTGCATGCACAGGGTCTCCTTCAGGAATATGGAAGACTGGGGGTGATCTGTCATCCGAGGCGAGTATTTCTGGGTTACAAAGGGATATGGATGGGTAATCTGTTAGCGGAAGCTGACTGGCCGTGATGGCGTCAACAGGGAATCATCTACTATGATGATTTCTTCTCTCTCAGAGTTGGCGGCATGGGTTGAGCGTTCACTTCCTGATGAGGAATGGTGCACACGCTTATATTGAGCTTTGCCATCTGGAAGTCTTTGAGGCTTCCGAGAGTTCTTGGGAATTTTATTAAGATTAACTTGTCTGATATTGGTCGAGTTTCCTGATGAGGTACTAGAAGTTTGATCAGAGGGTGTGGTGGTGTCTGTAGTGGGGTTGTCCTGAGACTCTTGTGGCTTATCTGAGTCAGTGTCAGGCGAGGGAACAGTCTCTAGTTTATTTGGTGAGGGAGGATTCTCCTCTTGAGTGTAGACTTATCACTTGAGCAAGAAATCTTGCCTAAAATGTCTGATGCTGAAATTTGTAAGAGGCTAGAATCCCCCTGTCTGCCAAGAAGTGCTAAGCCCATTTGAATTACAGAAGCAAGTAGAGCGACTTTCTTAGGGGCTCATTGTGGTGTCCACATTTAGTACATGGGACTGAAGGAATGGAGATGGGCTGAAGCCTATTTGGAGTGTCAGGAGTAAAGGCCGGAGAAGTTTTGTTGAGTGGTGGTTTGATAGAGGGTTGTGGAGTTAAGGGATTGCCCCAAGCTTGAGGTGTTTAACTCTCTCAGCGCAAGAGGGGTTCCAGGCATGGTGTTGTTTTGCACAATTTGGGCATTTAGCTGCTATCTTTTTACCATTCTTAAGATTAGTCAAGCAAACGTCAGTGGCGTGAGTCTCAGAGCAGATACCATATCTCGGTTGGGCTCTGCACTTTGATATGTGGTGGTCAGGGCCCTGACACTTTGTGCATCTCAATGGTTCTGGGTAATATGGCCTGAGGTGAAAAGTACCGAAAATACCAAGGGATATTTCTGTAATGGGTTCCCCTTGTATAGTGACTAGAACTTGTCTTTTATCCTCTTTGTTTGGTCGGAAATTCAACCGTGTTGCCGACTTGATAAGGGGGTGTTTCTCTAATCTATCCATGGGGAAACCCCTCCAGAACCATTTTGGTTTTGTTTGGCGGTGGAGTGTAAGTAGGTTGACGCTCTTGCCCGTGATTAAGGTGGTGGTGTTTGCCAAGATATGATATGTCTCGGCATTTTTCGCTTGAAGGATGAACTACCCTTTTTGGTTTATCTTTGTAGAAACTTGCAGGGATAGGTTATCTTTTTCCAGGGACAAAAGAGCTTCTATTGCCGTAGGAAAATCTGAAGATGGAGTCATAAATCTTTGGGTGAGATATGGTGGTGTCTGAGAGGGACAAGACCTAAGGGGGCTGGATGTTCTCACACCCACTGGTGGTATTCCTGAGGTGTCCATGTCTTCTATTTGGTCTTGGGAGAGACTCTGCTTGTGTGACCAGAGAGACATTCTCTTGAGTGGGTGGGGCAGAAGTAGCCTTCTGAGTTTTGTTCTACGCTTTACCCATGATGCGCAACAAACTGAGATGGCTCACTTCCCTAACCTATTTCTTTCCCACTACCTAAAAACAAAGGGAAAGAAACCTACCCTTACAGGAAAACCCTTCTCCTGAGCTTAAGGCAGCCATCTAATGGCCCCCTTTGTGGCACTGCCCACAGGGTTCACCTTTACTCAGGAGGGGACACTAAGATAAAAGTGGGCAGGGAATACTGTAGAAAACAGCAGAGAGATGAAGAACACTGAAGAGGGAGGCAGCTCGCGGTGGTCTCCGAAATTCTAAAGTAGTCCTCAGATCAGGAAAGTCAGCAATAGTCCAGAAAAAGAGAGTTCGAAGGTGTCCACAGTCTTCTAAGTTCAGGGAATATCTGCAGGTTTACTGTTGAAGCCTTGGATCCCTCGCACACGACGTGGATGGCCAGTTCTCGTGGACGCCGGAGCTTATCCCCTCGCACACGGCGCGGATGGCCAATTCCGAGGGAAGGAGAGTCCAATTCGGACGGGAGCGTGAGCGACTATTCTGCTATGTTGTTCCGGCTGTGACGACAAACCTCTCCTGATCGTTGTAACTTTTTTTTTTTTTTTTTCTTGTATACCGAGTTTCGCTTTTTGCACCCGGTTGTGTGGAACACTTTATTTCAGTGTCCCTTTTGGTTACAGGCAATTAACTTTATTTATTAGGTGACGTGTGTCAAATACAGTGGGCGAAAGATCGGCCTTTTTTGGGGAGTCGCACTCCCGATGTAGAGATGACTGCCACAGAAACATCAGAAAGAAGGCGGAAACACCCTCCTCCCAGAGGCCGGTCCCCCTAGCCTCCCGAGACTGCCAACAGGAACTGGCCGTCCATGACGCTCCGAAGTCGCGAAGCTCCTCGCGAAGCTCCTCCTCTTCTCCCTACAAAAGGCTCGCTCCGGCGTTCTTCCACTGGGGCCAACCTAGGCAGCAACCGCTAAAGGGGGCTGCAGGGCCCGTGGCAGAGGCCCCAACTCTGCCCTGACACCTTACTTAGGTGCCTCGTGCCCTGCAGAAAGGTGGCCGGCCCTAGTAAATACTAGCCAGAGCTCGCCGACCGTCAGGAGAAAGGGGGCGAAGAGGGCGCCGTAAAAATTCCAACTCCGACGTCGCACCACGGTGAGGCAGCAGTCCCAGATGGAGGCGACTCTTCGCCATGACTCGTCTCCCGGCAGCCGCAGACATCCCGTAGCAATCTTTCCTTAGGATGGTATCAAGAGAGCATGATTCCGTTAAGAGGAGAAACCGTCAATTATGAATCTGGCGAGAGGTGGCAGCTCGTCCATTGGTGGGGAGAGAGCTGGAGAGATGTGAACGCCACGGCCGCCGGGAGAAGAGTGCCCCAAAGGATAAAAAAAAAAAAAAAAAAAAAAAAAAGGCTCCAAAAAATCTCCCGGCGGCCGCGGCGGCAACATCTCTTCCAGACTCTCCTCTCCAAGAACTCCATTCAGCTCCACGCGAGCTACCTCACCGACATCGTTTGCAAGCTTCTCGGACCCTTTCAACGAGTGCTGCCTTCGATAGTTCTCCTCTCCTCGTTCCTTCAATGCTGTCTGCGGTCGCCGAGGGGCGGGTCACTCCCGAAGGACATCTCCGGCTCCTGCTGCTCGTCTGGGCTTCGTGGGCGCCGACTCTCCTGCGTGACAGGGGTGTTTCGCTGCTCCTGGGCAGTATATCCCGGCTTTCCTGGGGTTCTTGTTGGTGCTGCCTTTTCGTCGGCGGTCCGGGAGCGGGGCCTTCTACAGCGCCCTCTTCACCCACATCTCTTCGAGTTCGGGAGCGCCGGCTAGTACAACCGAGGCCGGCCACCTTCCCGCTCGGCTGCCGGTTGGCCTCGGTAGGGGAACGTTGGCGGATCTCCGGCAAGAGGAGAAGAGGAGGACGTCTGCGAGGGACTCGTGATCGTCGAGCGCCGTGAGCGGGCGGCGTCCGGCAGCCGTCTCGGGTAGCTGGAGGGCGCAACCCTTGGGAATGGCGATTCCCGCCTTGGATCGTCGGGACGGAGAGAACGAGGTGTCATCAAAGGGGTCTCAAGCTATTCGTGGCAAGGCTGGAAGCCTGGAGTCTCTACCCTTGACCACCAGGGACCACCACCGTGGGGAACTTCCGTGGACGTTGAAACGAGATTTACTTATTTTTACAATAATATAAATATATTTACTTTGCATTGTTGTCTTTATGTTTATTACTGCAGTCCTCAATCCCTGGAAAAATGATTAGTTTTACTTAATATTGAAAACACATTCACCACTGAAAAACACTTAACTGCTGGTTCCCGCCTCCAAAGCATTGAGGGAGGTATGGGAGATGACACGGGGAGTCATGCTCGCACGGCCCTGGCTACAGGTACGCTCTCTCCCAATTCACGGGCTAATTAACTTTTTCAAGGCTATTCTAGCAGTAAGCCAGAAATCCTTACGGAAGACTGCATGTCTAGAGTAGCCCTTGTTGCAAGTATGTAGAGAGAGGCCGTAGTCGAGCTGCATTTTCTTTTTTGGATTTACCATTGTGTGCACGGTGATGAACGGAGGATCGAGTCCGCTTATTGTAAGATAAGTAATGTGTACACCAGCAGTATATGCAGGTTCTGTTATATTTTTGTCTTAAATGCATTTCGTCCACGTTACTATATTAAATATTAGCCATTATGTATTTGTTTAATTTTCTTTTATTGGTATGTTCTTAGTTTAGCAAGGAGTTGTGCCCAGGCTCCTCTTTTCCACACGGGAAGTGTTAACGGTTTATTGTGAAACCCCGTTGTGGACTTAAAGTAACACTAGGGATGCTTGCGTACTATGAATATTAAAGACAGCAATATTTATCCCAGACCCACCGTGCCTTCGGAGAGTGCTTACCGCTCGGCCCGCTCCGTCGGCACATCTGATTAAATAATTATAAATAATATCTTGCCAAGTGGCCAAGCTTTGATGATCATTACAACGTGTTATTTTGGTGGAGCTTATGGGGATAAATATTGCAAATGGAATTTACCAGAGTTTCATGTGCGCTTAGGTGCATTGTTCATAGCGTCTCCGACTGCGTCAGATTGTTTAACGCGTGAGTTCCCTGTTTCCCTAACTAGCGTAGTTGCCTTGTTTCGTTCTTGAGCGTAGAATTTTAGCGTAAGCTTCAAGTCGCGTGTTGATGTTTAAAGTACTCGTTTTTCGTATTGATTAGTGTTCTTATTTTTGCTTCGTCGTATAATGTAGGGCTTGTAGTTTTAAGCTTCTTTGCTTGCCAGTCCTTTAAGTTTTAAGGAAGAACCTTTTATTCTGTTTTTGCTTTAGTGATTCATTTGTTTTAAGGAAGCATCTTTTATTTTCGCATCTTTTCGGGCGAGTCATTTAAGTATTTTAATGAAGCATTTTTTCTTTTATTTTCGCTTCTTTTCTGGGAGTCATTTAAATGTTTTAAGGAAGCATCTTTTATTTCGCTTCTTTTCTGGCGAGTCATTTGTTTAATAGGTGCTTCATTTATTTTGCATTGGCGATTAATTTGTTTTAGAAAAATCTTTTATTTCGTTCGTATTATGGCGATTACTTTGTATTTTAAGGAGTCGTCTTTTAGCTCGCCTGTGCTTTTTCTCCTTTTCTCGGGTATTTCAAATCGTTTCTCTGTTCCGTGTTTGTGTTTTCTTAAGTGTTCGTCTTTTTCAATTAGTTTCTTACCGCTTAGTCCGTTCCATGATCTAAGCGTAAATAGTTGTGCACTCTCGGAGACGTTATAATTCTGAGTGTTTTATATGTATTGATAGTTTATAAGTGAATTGATATCTTATATCTTTGGAAATCATTTTGCCGATTTTACGCTCACATAGTGTTAGCAGCGATTGTTCTTGCTTTGTGATTTTCATGTTTTCCTACGTTATAACCATAATCTTGAACCATGGGACCAAGTAAAAAGAGTGGTGAACGTCTTGTTAAAGACCATGGGCGTAATATAACCTCGTTCGCACAGCCCACTCCTCTTGGTGCTCGCTCAAACTCGCGAGACTTGCTGCCCGATGTGCAAAGTAATAATCAGGCTTATGTTGCCACTGCACAAGAACGATCGCATCATGATCAGCCCGTCCCCGATAACAATGACCTAGGTGCCGAGGCTGTGGGGCCGCGAACTTCGTCACGTGAGGTTTCCTTTTCGCAGTACCGAGTTACTGATGAAGAAAACCATCTTGGTTTGTCTATGTTTGGCGAGATAATTCTGCGATTTGATGCTATGATACGCGAGTTAAAGGAAGAAATTAACTCGATTAAGGAAGATGTGCGTGCTAATAGGGATCGCTTGACCGACGCAGAACTCGGTAATAACCAAACTCCGCGACGCGCACCTGGCGTGCGTGACGGTACAGGTACACTTCCCTCATCTGTACCTTTCCGAGGTCCTTCTATTTCTCATGCGCCGTATAGTGCCGCCCCTATGATGGTAATGCCTTCTTCAGGTATAAGTTTGTTCAAGGCCGAAATATCCGCGTCCCATCCCTTACAGCGATCGCAGGAGTTAGAGGCGTGGATGAAACAAATAGAGAATGTCACGCAACCCTCTACAGGGGAGGCAATGTGTCAGATGGCACGCATGATGTGTCGCGGAACACCTGAGGTAATAATCAATTTGAGTGCATTTGATGGCTTAACGGATTGGATAACGTTTAAAGCAAAGTTAAGGGAGAAATTCTGCGGTGTTTGTTTGCCTAATGATTTTTTACATTGCTATATCAACACCGCATATTACCTGATCAGAGTCCTTTTGATTATTACCTTAACCTGCAAGCCGCATTGTTACAAGGGGAACGGGATTATCCTAATGCAATCGGTGACCCGGATCTTCTCGCCCGCAGAGTGTTTTTACAAGGTATCCCTCAATGGATGCGTGAAGCTTTGGCGACGAGAAACGATGCACCTACAAACAAACTCGTGCATTGTGCTCAGCAGTTGTGAAATACCCGAGTCGGCGTTTCACACCTACAACCACGCCCACAACCGACGGGACACCGTCGCCAAGTGGTAACCGCTGATTTCAACCCCTACATACCCGCCTTGTACTGCCCCTACCACCGAACAACAGGCCACAGCCTCGCTGACTGCCGTGCATGAGTTCGGGAGGAAAGACGCTGTTTTCGCTGTAGTCAACGTGGACACCGCTTCGTTGTGTCCTGATGATCGCTCGGATCGGCCCTTTCAGCAGCGCCAGGGGAACTCTCGAGGCTCGTCTTCCGCTGGCGTCACGAGAATTAGCATTGCTTTGCAGACGGAGGACGGAATGCAACCAGGTTGCTGACGTCGATTATGAAGTCAGATCGAGGACGGCCGATGATCCAGCTGCTTGTGAATGGCGTCCCCATGAGTGCCTTTATCGACACTGGCTCTGCCTTAACAATAATTAAGGCTGAATACTTGCAACGATTCCACATCGCTAAGCATCACAGTTGCTACCGTGTGTTGCAAGGAATCTCTGGAGCACCGATGGAGGTAACTGAAGAGGTTGACGTACCTATGCAGTTGTCAGACTCTGCAAGTATTACTCATCGTCCTTCTGTGCTCAATACCCGCTTCCCTGGACACATATTACTTGGAATGGATTTTCTAAGGAGGTTTTCTTTCAGTTTCCATCACAAACCGCCGCCTCGCCCCAGTTACCTGTGCATCTTGGGCTGTCAACTCGACGTAAAGTTCACGAAACATTGCAGCCTCGCCCTTGCTAACCTGTCGGCGGAACCAAAGAGTACGGTCACATCAACCCACGGATGCCCGCTTCACTAAGCAAACTGAAGTACCGCCCGATAGCGCAAGCTTCGACCGTGACAGATGCCGAGATTGAAGTCACCCCTTCAACCCTCCACCTCATAATCCCCGCAAGTGTGACCAAAGTCGAAGATCGCCGAACTGATATCTGGGTGGTGAACACGACTACGCCCGGGTCAAGTGATCGCCCATGCAAACCCAATTGTTGCAGTGTATGCATCAGACTCCCGGCCTTTGGGAGGCCGTGACCATCTCGTCTCCTCATATTCCACGACCACCACTGTTCCAGAGGTTACATTTGAAGACACCTGACGAGCCAGAGTTTCTTGGTGATCTCGAAGATGATGAATTTGAAACGGAGTTTGGAATCCTGGATTTCGGATACGAGGCCTTCATTAACTTCCCTGACACGTTTTTATACGACAGCTCGACTTCTGACGATGAAGACATCGGTGAAAGCAAGGTCAGAGTTGACGTGGTCCTGGCGGTCGATGATGTGAAGTTCAGTCATTTAACCGAACAACAGCAGGGACAATTTCATGAGTTACTCAACAGGTATGCTGATATTTTCACAGAAGATAAGTCTGCTATTGGGACTATACCTGGGGTAGAACATACCATCGAAACTGGCGAAGCAAAACCCATCGTTACACGGCAATGGAGGCTTCTGCACGCGGTGAAGCAGACCATCAAAGAAGAATGCAGAAAGATGAAGGAAGCAGTAGTAATTGAACCATCATCATCCCCCTGGCTTTCTCCTGTCGTTTTGGTGAAGAAGAAAGATGGTACACCGCGCTTCTGCATAGATCACAGGAACCTGAACAAAGTCACTACAACCGATAGTTATCCTCTTCCAAGGATTGACGAACTTATTGATAATTTCAATGGGACATCTTGGTTTACATCCTTGGACGCAAGATCAGCTTACTGGACAATCCCTGTGGCCAAATCAGACCGCCCTAAAACGGCATTCTCTAATGGCCACCGTCTGTGGCAGTTCGCATGTTTACCTTTTGGTTTAGTCACCGCTCCTCCTACCTTCCAACGTGCCATTAATTTCATACTTTCTCCAGTGCTTGGTGAACATACTGTGGCCTATTTAGACGACATAGTGGTGCACAGTGCAACATTCGAAGAACATCTCGTACATCTGGAAGATATGCTACAACTACTAAAAGCTGCTGGCCTCAAATTAAATAATCAGAAATGTCAATTTGCGACAAACACTATGAAATTCCTCGGTTTCCTCGTCACCCCTGCTGGAATCCTCCCTGAAAGCAGACAAAGTGGCAGCTATAGGATGAATGACTTCGCGCAATCAGAAAGAAGTACGCCGCTTCCTCGGGGCAACAGGCTTTTTTTCTGTTGGCACATAGAACATTATTCTGCAATCGCAGCGCCTCTTACCAAATTGACGAAGAAGCAGATGAAGTTCCAATGGGACGAAAAACATCAAGAAGCTTTTCAACGTTTAAAAGAGGCCCTCATGTCAGCGCCAGTACTAGCCAAACCCGACTTTTCACGTCCTTTTGAAGTGCACACCGACGCTAGTTGCAATCGGTGCAGTGTTGATTCAGCGCGACGACAGTGACTACCCTCGCCCTGTAGCATATTTCTCTCGTAAGTTAAAAGATCCTGAGACTCGTTATTCCACCAATGACGCCGAAGCTTTAGCTGTGGTCGAGGCTGTGAGAAATTTTGATCCATACCTATATGCAAAACATTTTACCATATATACAGATCATCGACCTCTTGTCTACACTTTCAGTCGTTGGACGAAATCTACAAGGATGAGCAGATGGGCACATGAGCTTATGTTTTATAACATAACATAAATGATTATAACATACAGTACAAACTGGGAGCTCATAACCATGTTCCAGACATGCTGTCCCGCGCCTTTGTGGAGGAAGACTGTCCGGCTGCAGCCGTTACACCTGTCGAAAATGTTGCCCTGCTGGATGAGCAAGCAGTTCGACAGGCCCAAAGAGATGACCCAACGTGGAGACTTCTCATCGCCTTGCTCACCGACGGCGCCTTACCCCCGCCAGGGGCGCCCCTTCCCCTAGACGATTTTGAGATCAAGGACGAATTGCTTTACCGCCTACGACGACTTCCTGACCGCCTGGTTCATCAGCTGGTGGTACCCACAACTCTGCAAGGCCTAGTCATCAAACAAGTGCATGACGAGGCCCATCCTGGTGTTTATAGGACGTATTGCAATTTCTCCACTCTTGCCAAATTTGTCAACGACGCAAGGGCACTGCATTACGACGGGGCAAGCTTCAGAATGCACCAGACGTCCATCACCCCATCGAGAATCATTATATCCTGACGATAATAGATCACGCCACGAGATTTCTGCAGCTAATCCCACTACGTAACCGCGACCGCCATTCCGTTGCTGACGCATTTATCATCAATTTTGCAACACTGTTTGGCCCACCACTATCATCCAGACTGATCGCGGCCCAGAATTCAATAATGCAGTCTTCTCGGCGCTCTGCAACATCCTTAATACGAAGTTCATCTTGTCGACTTTTCACCATCCTCAAGCTAATGGGATGGTCGAACGAGCAAATCGGGTAGTGAAAGATACCTGGCAGTACTGATCGAGAGGTAGCCACAACGTTGGGATGAATTTCTACCACAAGTTCGTCTGTCGAGAAACACCAGCATTCATCGGAGCATTAACAATCAACCTCTGTACCTTCTGACTGGAAATCTTGGGCCGTTCCCCACGCCCCTAACAGGTGACGCAGTCATTCGAGATTCTTCTGCTACCGACTTCCGGGAAAGGCTGACCGTCGCAAGAGAAGCTACTCTCACCGCTTCACAACGTGCCCGCGAAAGATAGAAGGCCGATTATGACTGTGCGCGGCGTCTTTCATCCGATCGTGGGAGACCTCGTGATGATCCGGAAATATAAGCCGAACAGAGGAGGAGGATCAGCAAGAATATTTACGGTACGATGGCAAGGCCCTTTCAGAGTTAAAAAACAGTTAAATGACGTCACTTTCATCGTCAGCAACGTAGAAGATCCGGCCAAAGAAAAGCAAGTTCACGTAGACCAGATGAAAGCTTATTTTGCCCCCATAGAACTCCAGCTTCCTGAAGATGAAGATTCCGAGGATGCTGATCAGGTGGAACCCGCAGACGAACCCGAGCCCATGCTACCTGTGAGCTATTTGAGAGAAGCCCCGGCCCCAGCTTGTGGAATGATTACGATTGCTGGTATTTTATGTGTTCTTGAATTTGTGGATTTACCTTTTTATTTGTTCTTTTGTAAAATATTTAATTGGTAGCTGTGGACATTCATAAATAAGGATTTTATACAGGCCTGTGATATTTCTGAAACATTAACACATTAACTTATCTTCCCCGTTCTCTCACAGGTTAGACGAGCTGAGCGAGTGACTCCATCATATGCCTCTTATGTACTCTGCAATGAGGATCCTTTGTAAACCCTTGGTGACCGTTTTTGTATATTTCCAGTAGGCCCGAACTCCTGCAATGCATATCACACTTAAGCTACGCTTGCAGCTACGCCCCGACCTTGGGAGGGATGTAGTGGAACCCGAAGAAAGCGAGGTGTCATCAAAGGGGTCCCAAGCTATTCGTGGCAAGGCTGGAAGCCTGGAGTCTCTACCCTTGTCCACCAGGGACCACCACCGTGGGGAACCTCCGTGGCCGTTGAAACGAGATTTTGTCTATTTTTACCATAATATAAATATATTTACCTTGCATTGTTGTCTTTATGTTTATTACTGCAGTCCTCAATCCCTGGAAAAAATGATTAGTTTTACTTAATATTGAAAACACATTCACCACTGAAATCTCATAACACACACACACACACACATACACACACACACACACACACACACACACACACACACACACACACACACACACACATATATATATATATATATATATATATATATATATATATATATATATATATATATATATATATATGTGTTTATATATATATATATATATATATATACATAAAAATCTACATTACGACCATAAGAAACAATATAGAGTTAAGTTTTCTTATTGATATGCTTTCATATCAACAGGGCCACGGCTGAGAAGAGCGAGGTTCAGGTTTATCTTCCGTATATGTGCGCTTTTATGCGATATGTCATGTAAAACAACAAATAGTTACTGTATATCTTATGTCATTTATGTTTTAATCTTGGGCATCTTCAGGCCCCCAAAAGTATTCCATGACGAATAATATACGGGGAAGTATCCCGTTTTTTATTTACAAAAAGTGTTCGAATGGCTTAAAGAATAATATGAAAATTTATATTAGGTTTTACATAATCATTTTGCTTGTTATGTATGTATAATTGAATATGCAGACGTAAACTTATATATCCTTTTGAAATTAATATCAATTAATAAATAGTGTCATTTTCAAAATATATTAAGAAGTGTGATCTTCGAAACCAGTATGGGAGGCGCTTAGGACCCGCACATTTTCAACTGATTTCGATAGTTTCCCTTCGCTTGATTTGTAATTATAAGATGTTGATAACTAACAACTTGTATTTATTGTTATTCCCTAATGCTACATCAGTAAAACAGTGGTTTAGTAATTGATACAATTAAAAAAAAAGTCAGATTCGTCAACTCGAGTACGATTCCTAAGAATGGGGATGGAGCCACACCTTTGGCACAGCGTAGAAGCAATGGCAGAGTTGCTGTCTCGATCGGCCCGAGTGTCGCAAATGAAAAAAACGACACTTTCTAGTGTGGTTTGACAATTTCTTGTCAGCGGAAAAGGACTATAGTGGAAGAAATATTCATGATGATAAACATTATGCTATAGCAGTGTACGAAGAGCATGGGTCTTTGAATATCGCGTGCGCGTCATACTGCCGTCATCTGAGCGAGTGTAGGTTTTGGCGGGAAACCTTGAGAATTGGTTTTGTTTACGTTCCTACGGGGAAGCAGAGATGGTGTCAGAAACACAAATTGTTGAAGATTTTGACACTTTTGGTGTCACTTTGGATGATACGAAGCTTATTGAAAAATGTGAGTGTGAATAGTCGAAGTGTAAAGGAAGTTAGTTAGATTTTAATCTTCACAACAGATATTAATGATGCTACATCTTGTTTTCCCATGTAAACTTTTCTCAATAATTTTTGCTATTTCTAGGATTATTGTTTTAAAGGATGATGGCTAACAGTTCTCCATATACATATGGTAATTGTTACCTTTTCCCAAAACCAGTGTATCGTGAACCCAAAAACCCAACTTAACCTTTCGTACCTATTTCTTTTCTAGACGGGGTCAGACCCCCCTGTACACCCATTGGTATTTTTTTTTATAGGTCCACATAACGGATCGTGATGAGTTTGGTAGAGTTGGATTCCTCTCATTGTCTAGTTTCCAAATGTAAAGAAATTATTGCATGGACATCCCCCCCCCCCACATGAAAAGCACCAGGGAAATTTCAGAGTAAAATGTAATTAATATACACAAAATCAGTCACTATGTTGTCTGTTTCAGGCGGGTATGCCCCCTGTGATCCCCCATGGGGGCTGTCACCCCCCAACCCCTGCCCAGGAAAACAAAGAATCCTCCAAATATTTAAGGCAGGAGAGAGTGTAACGACCACCATGTTGGAGCGGTGTTGCCAAGTCTGTCTAACTCTCTCTTGCCATGAATATGTGGAGTATTGTTTGTTATCCTAGGGTTTTTTTACCATTTATGACAATTGGAACTTCCCGGACAATAAATCGATCTTCAGATTTATTTCGAGAAAGAATCTGTTGCGACGAGCAATCACAGGCCAAAATCTTGAACTCCTGATAGCAG
>NW_020869786.1:246384-256384 GCF_003789085.1 Penaeus vannamei | reverse complement strand
ACAGCAGTGACAATTACCTAAAACAGTGATGAACTTGCATCGTGGTTCAGCGTTGCACCGGATGATACAGTAGAACCTAACCAGCTGGACGTGGCTTGGCGCTGTAACCTCAGCAACCGGGGGACACGTATCAGCTTCCGGAAGTACAGCTGGTATGTAAAGCTGCAATAGAAAAGATAATAAACGAGAGAGTTGTTTGGTGTGATATTGACCCGCCTGTGTGTGAAACGGGGTCCTGAAAACGTGTGAAGAGAGGGAGTTTTTGTGACGCACGTTGGCTGTACGTGTTGAATGAAGGTCTTGTGGGAGAGAGAGAGAGGAGGGAGGAGGGAGAGAGAGAGAGGAGAGAGAGAGAGAGAGAGAGAGAGAGAGAGAGAGAGACAGAGAGAGAGAGAGAGAGAGAGAGAGAGAGGGAGGGAGGGAGAGGGAGAGAGAGAGAGAGAGAGACAGAGACAGAGACAGAACGAGAGAGAGGGGGGGGGGCAGACAGACAGACAAGACAGACAGAGAGAAAGAAAGAGACAGAGAGAAAGTAAGTTATGGTAGAGAGACAAACAGACAGACAGAGAAAGAGACAGAGACAGAGACAGAGAAAGAGACAGAGAGAGACTGTCCCCCCCCCCCCCAAAAAAAAAGTGCTGAAAAAGAGTCTGTTTCGTGATACACTTTGAGTTCACGTAATCTTCCCTGTGGGTTGTACCTCGAAAGTCGGTGCCAAGCAACAATAACACCGGGATTCAGAGCATGCGTGAGGGGGGTGTATGAGAACCGTCGTTTTAACCACGGTGTTCAAGCTGACACCGTTATTCTCGCTGCTTTTATGCACCACCGGGTTTTGTGAATAAATAATGTCATTCGTTTCTACCCACCAAGATGTCCCTTTCTTTTTCTCAGCCCGGAGTACAATTGCACTTCTTAATAGCTGCATAGAAGAGTTGGGGATTAAAGTGCACATTACTTGGCAGTTTGAAGTGTGCATTATTCTGATAGTGTACATCTTGAATACTGCTGAACAAATAGTCTAGAAAACCCTTGAAACTAGCTGAGATATACCATATATAACCCTCGCTTTACCATGGTACAAAGTTACAAATATTCGATATTACGCTTATAATTAAATCTTATACAGTCTCTCTCCAATATACCAATATAACTATTATAACAACCATAACTTACCCTCCTGTACAATACACCCTCTCCACTGTTTCCCTGCATCAGAAGCAGCATCGCCATCAACACTCCGAGCCGAGACACATACACTCTGGAGGCCATGATACCTGCAACAGTACATGATAAAGAATAAAACTTCTGCAACAGTACATGATAAAGAATAAAACTTCTGCAACAGTACATGCAACAGTACATGAAAGAATAAAACTTCTGCAACAGTACATGATAAAGAATCAAAGTACATGATACTTCTGCAACAGTACATGATAAAGAATAAAACTTCTGCAACAGTACAAAAGAATAAAGCAACAGCTTCTGCAACAGTACATGATAAAGAATAAAACTTCTGCATCATTACAATAATGAAAGCAACAGTACATGATAAAGACTTCAGTGCTTCTGCAACAGTACATGATAAAGAATAAAACTTCTGCAACAGTACATGATAAAGAATAAAACTTGCAACAGTACATCTGCAACAGTACATGATAAAGAATAAAACTTCTGCAGTACATGATAAAGAATAAAACTTCTGCAACAGTACATGATAAGATAAAACTTAACAGTAATATAAAGAATAAAACTTCTGCAACAGTACATGATAAGAATAAAACTTCTGCAACAGTACATGATAAAGAATAAAATTCTTGCAACAGTACATGATTAAAGAATAAAAACTTCTGCAGTACATGATAAAGATAAAACTTCTGCAACAGTACATGATAAAGAATAAAACTTCTGCAACAGCATGATAAAGAATAAAACTTCTGCAACAGTACATGATAAAGAATAAAACTTCTGCAACAGTACATGACTTCTGCAACAGTACATGATAAAGAATAAAACTTCTGCAACAGTACATGATAAAGAATAAAACTTCTTGCAACAGTACATGATAAAGAATAAAACTGCATGAATAAAAGAATAAAACTTCTGCAACAGTACATGATAAAGATATAAAACTGCAACAGTACATGATAAAGAATAAAACAAACAGTACATGATAAAGAATAAAACTTCTGCAACAGTACATGATAAAGAATAAACTTCTGCAACAGTACATGCTTCTGCACAGTACATGATAAAGAATAAAACTTCTGCAACAGTACATGATAAAGAATAAAACTTCTGCAACAGTACATGATAAAGAATAAAACTGCAAGAGTACATGATAAAGAATAAAACTTCTGCAACAGTACATGATAAAGAATAAAACTTCTGCAACAGTACATGATAAAGAATAAAACTTCTGCAACATAGACAGAACTACATGCAATGCCCATGAATTTTCTTTTTAACGAAGTAGGTTTTTTGGCGTGTCTTATATTGCGTGTCTAAATGTCTTAGGTGTAGTTAACTGGTTTCTCTGTGGGATTTTTTTTACTGTTGTTTTTATTAGTATGATGAGGGTGATGAAGTTCATGATATTGATCATTATAATAATGATAAAATGATAATGATGATGATATGGTATTGATTATAGTGGTTATTATTAGTGTTTTTATTATCAGTAGGATTATTATCATCATTAGTATTACTATTACTATTGCTATCATTCTTCTTATTTGTATCCTTATTATCATCAATAGTATTATGATTATCATTATCATTATTTTTTTTCTTCTTTATCATTATTTTTTTCATCTTTATCATCATCATCATCACCATCATTATCATAATCATTATTATCATTATTATTCTTACCATTATCATCATCATTATCATTGTGATTGTTTTTAGCATTATTATTATTATCATTATTATTATTATTATTGTTGTTGTTATTGTTATTATCATTATTATTATTATTATTATTATCATTATTATTATCATTATCATTATTATTATTATTATTATTACTTTTATTATCAGATATTATTGTCATCACTATTACTGTTTTTATTACTATTACTATTGCTATGTTCATTATTATTTTTACTATTATTATCGTTACTGTCGTTATGGTACCAATGTCGCTATTATTAGTATTATCAATATCATTATTATTATCATCATCATCATTATTATTATTAGAATTTTATTATTCAATCATTATACATTATTATTATTCATTATTAGCATTAGCATAATCATTATTATTATTATTATTATTATTATTATCATTACTTTCATTGGCATTGATATTCTTTTTATTATTATCATTGTTATTTTTATCATCATTATTGTTATAAATATTATCATTTTTGAAATTGCTATCATTATAATTACTATCATGATCATTTTCATTATAATCATTATCATTATTATTATTATTATCAACATTATTAATGTTACTATTGTCAATATCTTCATTATCATTTTCATTTTACTATCATTTTAATTATCATAATCATTTTCTTTATTATCATCATTATCATTATTACTATGATCATCATTATCAATGTTACTATCATTGCTAACATCAATATTATTAAATTGTTTTGATCATTTTCAATTTCATTATTACTATTACCGTTGTTACCATTATTATTATTATTTTATTGTTATTATTATCATTATCATTATTATAATTGCTATTATCATCATTATTATTGTTATTGTTATTATCACTTTTTTCTTTATTGCAATCGTCATAATTGTTGTCATTGTTATCATGATTATCATTATCAATATCATTTCATTATCATTATCATTATTATCGTTATCATTATTGTTTATTTTATATTGATTATCATTATCAATATTATCATTTTATTATTATTACATTATCATGATTTTCATTATCATTATCATACTTATCATTATCATCATCATTCCCATTATCTTTATCGTTACCATTATGATTATTATCATTACCTTTATAAGTATAACAGTAATAATGATAATAACAATAATAACAATATTGATAATGATAATACTGATGATAATAGAAATGATAATAATAATTATAACATTGATGGTGCTAATAATAATAGTAATAGAAAAAATCATAATGATAAGGATAATAATAATGATGATAACAATGATGATGATAATGATAATAACAATGATAACAACAATAATGATGAGGATAACAATAATGATAATGGAAATAATAATAATAATAATGAAGTAACAATAATGATAATGGAAATAATGATAATAATAATGAAGTAACAATAATGATAATAGAAATAAACGAAAATGATGATGATGATGGTAATAATAATAATGATAATGATAGTGATAACGATAAAACAAATGTAAAAACCATAATGATAATAGTACAAATAATAATAATAATAATAATAATAACAATAATAATATAACGATAATAATAATAGTAATAACGATAACAATAATGATAATAATAATGGTGATAATAACAATAATAATGACAATAATAAAAATAATAATAACAATGATTATGATGATATTTATAATATTATGATGGTATTTATAATGTTAAGACTATTGTGTTAAATATTGTTCAAAATCTTACATATTGTTCAAACTCTAAAGCATTATTTAAATTATCATTTTTTTTCAAACATAATTAAAATATTTCAATATCATTCAGATTGTTAAATATTGTTCAATATTATTCAATTTGTTCAATATTGTTCAAATTGTTCAATGCTGTTCAAATTGTTCAATATTGTTCAAATTGTCCAATGTTGTTCAAATTGTTCAATTGTTCAATATTGTTCAAATTGTTCAATATTGTTCAAATAAAAATTGTTCAATATTGTTAATATTGTTGAAATTGTTCAATATTGTTCAAATTGTTCGATATTGTTGAAATTGTTCAATATTGTTCAATATTGTTCAATTAATTGTTCAAATTGTCAATATGTTAAATTATTAAATATTGTTGAAACTGTTAAAATTGTTCAAATAGTTCAAATTGTTCAAAATTTTTGTTGTTTCAAAATTGTTCAAATTCAATCTTTGTTCAAATTGTTCAAATTGTTCTAAAATTGTTTGTTCAAATTGTTCAAATCAATATTGTTCAAATTGTTCAATGTTGTTCAAATTGTTCAATATTGTTCAATATTCAAATTGTTCAATACTGTTCAAATTGTTCAATAGTAAAATATGCAATTCACAGAATACCAGGTGTTCAAAATGTTCAATATTTGAAATTCTAAATATTGTTAAGAAATCAAGGGCTAATCAAAGCACAGTATTTAAAAATATAAAAATATACATATAAACATATAAACAGATACATACATACATAAATACACAAATACGTACAAATCCATACACATACACACACACTCACACACACATACAGACATACAGACTCGGCAGAAAAGAAAATGCGAAAAGTTTATTGATCCTGAAAAATGGATTCGGGAGATTTTTCGAAATCGTCGGTCTCAATTTCATATAAATGGAATGAAATGGAATTCGGGAGATTTTTCGAAATCATGGTCTCAAAATTATCATTAAATGGAATAAGATGGAATTCAGGAGATTTTCGAAATCGTGTCTCAATTTCAATAAATGGAATAAATGGAATAAGATGGAATTTCAGGAGATTTCGAAATCGTGATCTCGAATTTCAATAATGGAATAAAATGGAATTCGGGAGATTTTCGAAATCGTGGTCTCAATTTCAATCAATGGAATAAAATGGAATTCAGGAGATTTTCGAAATCTTGGTCTCAATTTCAATAAATGGAATAAAATGGAATTCAGATTTTCGAAATCGTGGTCTCAATTTCAATAAATGGAATAAAATGGAATTGAGATTTTCGAAATCGTGGTCTCAATTTCAATAAATGGAATAAAATGGAATTCAGGAGATTTTCGAAATCGTGGTCTCAATTTCAATAAATGGAATAAGATGGAATTCGGAGATTTTCGAAATCGTGGTCTCAAATTTCAATAAATGGAATAAAATGGAATTCAGGGAGATTTTCGAAATCGTGGTCTCAATTTCAATAAATGGAATAAAATGGAATTCAGGAGATTTCGAAATCGTGGTCTCAATTTCAATAAATGGAATAAAATGGAATTCAGGAGATTTTCGAAATCGTGGTCTCAATTTCAATAAATGGAATAAAATGGAATTCGGGAGATTTTCGAAATCGTGGTCTCAATTTCAATAAATGGAATAAAATGGAATCGGGGAGATTTTCGAAATCGTGTCTCAATTTCAATAAATGGAATAAATGGAATTCAGGAGATTTTCGAAATCGTGGTCTCAATTTCAATAAATGGAATAAAATGGAATTCAGGAGATTTTCGAATCGTGGTTCTCATTTCAATAAATGGAATAAAATGGAATTCGGAGATTTTCGAAATCGTGGTCTCAATTTCAATAAATGGAAAAAATGGAATTCAGGAGATTTTCGAAATCGTGGTCTCAATTTCAATAAATGGAATAAATGGAATTCAGGAGATTTTCGAAATCGTGGTCTCAATTTCAATAAATGGAATAAAATGGAATTCAGGAGATTTTCGAAATCGTGGTCTCAATTTCAATAAATGGAATAAATGGAATTCGGGAGATTTTCGAAATCGTGGTCTCAATTTCAATAAATGGAATAAAATGGAATTCAGGAGATTTTCGAAATCGTGGTCTCAATTTCAATAAATGGAATAAAATGGAATTCAGGAGATTTTCGAAATCGTGGTCTCAATTTCATAATGGAATAAAATGGAATTCTTTTTCGAAATAGGGAATAAATGGAATTCGGAGATTTCGAATCGTGGTCTCAATTTCAATAAATGGAAGGAATTTTTTCGAAATCGTGGTCTCAATTTCAATAAATGGAATAAAATGGAATTCAGGAGATTTTCGAAATCGTGGTCTCAATTTCAATAAATGGAATAAAATGGAATTCAGGAGATTTTCGAAATCGTGTCTCAATTTCAATAAATGGAATAAAATGGAATTCAGGAGATTTTCGAAATCGTGTCTCAATTTCAATAAATGGAATAAAATGGAATTCGGGAGATTTTCGAAAATCGAATTTCAAATAAATGGAATAAAATGGAATTCGGAGATTTTCGAAATCGTCTCATTTCAATAAAATAAAATTTCGGAGATTTTCGAAATCGTGGTCTCAATTTCAATAAATGGAATAAAATGGAATTCAGGAGATTTTCGAATCGTGGTCAATAAAATGTCAATAAATGGAATAAAATGGAATTCAGGAGATTTTCGAAATCGTGGTCTCAATTTCAATAAATGGAATAAAATGGAATTCAGAGATTTTTCGAAATCGTGTCTCAATTTCAATAAAATGGAATCTTTTCGAAATCGTGGTCTCAATTTCAATAAATGGAATAAAATGGAATTCAGGAGATTTTCGAAATCGTGGTCTCAATTTCAATAAATGGAATAAAATGGAATTCAGAGATTTTCGAATCGTGGTCTCAATTTTCAATAAATGGAATAAAATGGAATTCAGGAGATTTTCGAAATCGTGGTCTCAATTTCAATAAATGGAAAAAATGGAATTCGGGAGATTTTCGAAATCGTGGTCTCAATTTCAATAAATGGAATAAAATGGAATTCAGGAGATTTTCGAAATCGTGGTCTCAATTTCAATAAATGGAATAAATGGAATTCAGGAGATTTTCGAAATCGTGGTCTCAATTTCAATAAATGGAATAAAATGGAATTCAGATTTTCGAAATCGTGGTCTCAATTTCAATAAATGGAATAAATGGAATTCGGAGATTTTCGAAATCGTGGTCTCAATTTCAATAAATGGAATAAAATGGAATTCGGAGATTTTCGAAATCGTGGTCTCAATTTCAATAAATGGAATAAAAATGGAATTCGGGAGATTTTCGAAAATCGTGGTCTCAATTTCAATAAATGGAATAAAATGGAATTCAGGAGATTTTCGAAATCGTGGTCTCAATTTCAATAAATGGAATAAAATGGAATTCGGGAGATTTTCGAAATCGTGGTCTCAATTTCAATAAATGGAATAAATGGAATTCGGGAGATTTTCGAAATCGTGGTCTCAATTTCAATAAATGGAATAAATGGAATTCAGGAGATTTTCGAAATCGTGTCTCAATTTCAATAAATGGAATAAAATGGAATTCGGAGATTTTCGAAATCGTGGTCTCAATTTCAATAAATGGAATAAAATGGAATTCAGGAGATTTTCGAAATCGTGGTCTCAATTTCAATAAATGGAATAAAATGGAATTCAGGAGATTTTCGAAATCGTGGTCTCAATTTCAATAAATGGAATAAAATGGAATTCGGGAGATTTTCGAAATCGTGGTCTCAATTTCAATAAATGGAATAAAATGGAATTCAGGAGATTTTCGAAATCGTGGTCTCAATTTCAATAAATGGAATAAATGGAATTCGGGAGATTTTCGAAATCGTGGTCTCAATTTCAATAAATGGAATAAAATGGAATTCAGGAGATTTTCGAAATCGTGGTCTCAATTTCAATAAATGGAATAAATGGAATTCAGGAGATTTTCGAAATCGTGGTCTCAATTTCAATAAATGGAATAAAATGGAATTCAGGAGATTTTCGAATTGGTCTCAATTTCAATAAATGGAAATAAAATGGAATTCAGGAGATTTTCGAAATCGTGGTCTCAATTTCAATAAATGGAATAAAATGGAATTCAGATTTTCGAAATCGTGGTCTCAATTTCAATAAATGGAATAAAATGGAATGGAGATTTTCGAAATCGTGTCTCAATTTCAATAAATGGAATAAAATGGAATTCAGTTTTCGAAATCGTGGTCTCAATTTCAATAAATGGAATAAAAGGAATTCGGGAGATTTTCGAAATCGTGGTCTCAATTTCAATAAATGGAATAAAAATGGAATTCAGGAGATTTTCGAAATCGTGGTCTCAATTTCAATAAATGGAATAAAATGGAATTCGGAGATTTCGAAATCGTGGTCTCAATTCAATAAATGGAAATAAAATGGAATTCAGGAGATTTTCGAAATCGTGGTCTCAATTTCAATAAATGGAATAAATGGAATTCAGGAGATTTTCGAAATCGTGGTCTCAATTTCAATAAATGGAATAAAATGGAATTCAGGAGATTTTCGAAATCGTGGTCTCAATTTCAATAAATGGAATAAAATGGAATTCAGGAATTTTCGAAATCGTGGCTCAATTTCAATAAATGGAATAAAATGGAATTCAGGAGATTTTCGAAATCGTGGTCTCAATTTCAATAAATGGAATAAAATGGAATTCAGGAGATTTTCGAAATCGTCTCAATTTCAATAAATGGAATAAATGGAATTCGGGAGATTTTCGAAATCGTGGTCTCAATTTCAATAAATGGAATAAAATGGAATTTTTTTTTCGAAATCGTGGTCTCAATTTCAATAAATGGAATAAAATGGAATTCAGGAGATTTTCGAAATCGTGGTCTCAATTTCAATAAATGGAATAAAATGGAATTCGGAGATTTTCGAAATCGGTCTCAATTTCAATAAATGGAATAAAATGGAATTCAGGAGATTTTTC
This sequence comes from Penaeus vannamei, assembly GCF_003789085.1. NCBI lineage: Eukaryota > Metazoa > Arthropoda > Malacostraca > Decapoda > Penaeidae > Penaeus > Penaeus vannamei. The sequence continues at coordinate 246,787 of NW_020869786.1, read as the reverse complement.
GAAATCGTGGTCTCAATTTCAATAAATGGAATAAAATGGAATTCGGGAGATTTTCGAAATCGTGGTCTCAATTCATTTCGAATCGTGGTCTCAATTTCAATAAATGAATAAAATGGAATTCAGGAGATTTTCGAAATCGTGTCTCAATTTCAATAATGGAAAAAATGGAATTCGGGAGATTTTCGAAATCGTGGTCTCAATTTCAATAAATGGAATAAAATGGAATTCGGAGATTTTCGAAATCGTGGTCTCAATTTCAATAAATGGAATAAAATGGAATTCGGGAGATTTTCGAAATCGTGGTCTCAATTTCAATAAATGGAATAAAATGGAATTCAGGAGATTTTCGAAATCGTGGTCTCAATTTCAATAAATGGAATAAAATGGAATTCAGGAGATTTTT
>NW_020869786.1:233281-246265 GCF_003789085.1 Penaeus vannamei | reverse complement strand
GGAGAGAGTTCTATATATATATTATATATATATATATTATATATATAATATATATATATATACTATATGAGAAGATGTAGAGAGAGAGAGAGAGAGAGAGAGAGACAGAGAGGAGAGAGAAGAGAAGAGAGAGAGGAGAGAGAGAGAGAGAGAGCGAGAGAGAGAGAGAGAAGAGGAGAGACAGGGAAGCAAGATCAGTAGAGAGAGAGAGAGAGAGCTATCGCGTCACAATCACAAGCGACCTGGCCTAGAGCACGCGACAGCAAGCAAGCACACCCAAAACCCACAAAAGGCAAGCAAGCAACACACCACGAACGCGCACGCACACACACACACACACACACACACACACACACAGCACACACACCACACACACACAACACACACACACACACACACACACTCATCACTCACTCACTCAATCACTCACTCACTCAACTCTTCTCTCTCTCTCGCACACACCATCACGTACACACACACGCACGCGACACAACACGCACATACACGCAAAGGAAAATGCCCAGAGGCCGCTGATAACACTGATGACTCTGCACCACATTGCTGTAAACGCAGCAAACGGCGATCGAGCGGAAAAGGGGCGAATTTCGGAAGGAATAGGGGAGGGGGAGGAGGAAGGGGGAAGAGGGGTACGAAAGGGAGGCAGAGGGGGAAGGGGGGGAAGGGAGGGAGGGAGAGGGGCGAAGAGGGGGAAGGAGGGGCAGGGAGAGGGAGAGAGGGCGGTAAGGAAGGAGGAGAGGGGGAGGAAAGAGATTGAGGGGGGAAGAGAAGAGAATAGAATAGGGATGAAGGGAGGGAAAAAGACAGATTAGAGAGAAAGCGGAAGAGAGGGAAGAAGACAAAAGAGAAGAAAAGAGAACAAAAAAATCCATGAGAAGAGAGAAAAGATCACAAAAGCAAGCAAGCGGAAAAAAAGATAGAAAAAGTCAAACGATAGAGAGAAAAAACCAAGCAAAGACTTAGAAAGACAGACAGAGACCGAGAGGAATTCAGACCCGTAAAAGCAACACAGAAGGAGAGAGAGAGAGAGAGAGAGACGAGATGAGAGAATGAGAGAGGAGAGAGGAGAGAGAGAGAGTTAGAGAGAGAAGAGAGAGAGAGAGAGAGAGAGAGAGAGAGAGAGAGAGAGCGAGCGAGCTAAGGGATTTGTAGATAGAGAGCTAGATAGATAGAAAGAGCTAGATAGATAGATAGAGAGAGCTAGATAGATAGAGAGAGAGACAGACAGAGAGAGGGAGCGAAAGAGAACAGGATATCACGGGTTGGACAAATGGCGCGAGGGAAGTTCGCAAAGAATGGGTCAGCGGGGAAGGGAAGGGAGGAAGGGAGGAATGCCTGGCCAAACGTCGCACAACCGCTAGGTGCTGGAGGAGATAAGGGATAAAAAAGGTGGGAGAAAAGGGAGAACAATGATGGGGGAGAGGGAGAAAAGGGGGGGAGGGAGAAAATGATGGGGGGAGAGGGAGAAAAGGGGAAAGGGGAGAAAAATGATGGAGAGAAAGAAAAAGAATGGAGAGAAAAAGGATGAGATAATATGGGGTAAGGAAAAAGGGGAAAAGAGAAGGGGCGAAAAGGGAAGACAGAAAGAACGAGAGAAAAACGAAGAAAATGGGAAGGCAAGACATGGTGGTGGAACAGCGAATAAAAAGGGGGATAAGGGGTGGCAAAAATGTAGAAGAAAGAAAATGAGAAGGAATGAAATAGGGGGGGGGGACGAAGAGAGAAAAAAAAAGTGTGGAGAAAAATAAGGAAAATTAAGAAACGAAGGAGGAGGAGCAGATGAAGCAGAGCGAAAGGAAACGAAGACGAAAAGAAGATGGAAGAGGAAGGTGGGAGACAAACGGTTTGAGATGAACCAGAAAAATGAGAAGCGGAGAGCACAGAAGAGAGAGAGGAGAGGAGAGGAATGGGGGTGAGGGGGGGGGGTGAGGGAGAGGAGGTGAGGAAGGTGGAGGGAGGGGAGGGGGAGGGGCTACAGGAGGAGGAGGAGGAGGGAGGAGGGGAGGAGGGAGGCAGGAGGAGAGGAGGAGAGGAGAGAGGGGGGGAGGAGGATAAGGCACCACGGAGATAAGAGAATAGAAGGCACTAGACAAAGCTCATGCAAGGGCCTCCGCGCTGATAAGGCCCGTTTGCAGAGACGCCCAAACAAGGCATCAAAGAGATCATGAGTGCCAGAGCGCGGGCGGGGCGGGCGGGTGGGCGGGCAGTGGAGCGAAAGGGGCGGGGGGGCAGATGGGGAGCGAAGGATGGGGCGGGCAAGAACAGGTAGAGGAAGTGGGGCGCTTGGTGCGCAGTGGCGGCAGAGGGGAAAGGAGGAGGGGAGGGAGGGGATGGGGAGAGGGAGGGAGGTGGTGGTAGAGGAGGATGGGGGAAGGAGATAGGTGGTAGAGGTGAGGTAGGGATTAGGGAGAGTGGAGGAGGAGGAGGAGGAGGACAGGGATGGGAGAAGAAGATTAGCTTATGACGTGATAGATGGAGGGAGGGAAAGGATAGGGAAAGGTGAAGCTAGGGTATCGGGGAGAGTGATAGGGCTTAAGGATGGACCGGAGGGGTGGAAGTGGAGGGAAGGGGAGAGGGGGGAGGGGGGACTGCGCGAGCCGGGGTGAGGGCGAGTATCAGTTAGTTTATAGGGTATGTAGAAGTTTCCCATTGTGCGGCTTCCCGGGCGTGTTTGCGGCAGCGGTCGGGCAGCCATGCGCGCCCCGATTCTTCCCCGATTCACGCCCGCGTAAATTCTCGCTGAATCCGAACCAGTGCAGCGGGGGGCGGGGGCGGGGCGAGTGGGAAAAAAAGGCAGGCGAGGGGGAGAGAGGAGAGCAGAGGCGGCTGAGGGGGGGGGAGGGAAAGGGCGAGGAGAAGGGGCGGAAAGGTAGGGGGAGAAGAAGAGGTGCGGAGTGGGGGAGGGGTAAAGGGCGGAGGACGATGGGGGGGGGGAAAGGATAGGGGAAGAGAGAGAGAGAAGAAGAGAGAAGGCCGGCGAGGGAGGCGGGAGGAAGGCGACGGGCGGGAAAAGGCAGGGTGAGGAGAGAGAACGATGAGAGGCGGCGAAGGGGGAAAAAAAGGCAGGCGGGGCGAGAGGGGGAGTGTGAGGGAGAGAGGCGGCGAGGGGGGAGGGGGAGGGGTGGGAGGCGAGTGGGAAAAGACACGGGTATAGGGAGAAGAGAGAGCAGCGAAGGGGGAAGAAGGCGGCGGGCGGAGGAAGGGGGAAAGGGGTGGTTAAATGATCGAGGGCGCGCCTTGGATCCGCGCGAGTTCGAACCTCCAACGAACACACGCAACGGTTCGGGCTTCGGAATTCTCCAAAGGAGTTTGAGAAGTCTGAGCAGCGATTATTAGGCTTGCTTGTACGGCGCTAAAAGAAGCAAAGGCAAGCTGAACATAATGTTCTCATTCACTTCCGGGTCTTCAAAAACGCCTCCTCTCTTCTTTTCTCCCCCCCCATCTCGCTCTGTTTTCTCTCTCGTGCTCGTGCTCGTCTCTCTCTCTAAACACACCACTCACGCTCAAAAACACACAGAACGCGACCCCCACGGCGCTCTCCCTCTTCATACGACAGCCTCGTTAAAACCCTCGCGTCGCTTAGACAACCATTAAAACTCCAGGCCAAAAAGAAGACAGAGAAGATGTCATTAGAGAGACAAGAGCTAGTTGCTCCAGTTACAGAGAGCGAGGGAGAGGGAGGGTAGGCGAGGAGGCAGAAGGGGGGAGGGGAGGGAGGGGGGAGAGAGGAGGAGGGAAGTGAGAGGGGAGGAAAACGAGAAAAAGAGGAGAAGAGAGAGAGAGCGGAAGAAGAGAGAGAGAAGAGATGAGTAGAAGGATGAGAAAAAAGAGCAATGAAAGAGAGGAGAGGATGGCGAGAAAAAAATATGAGAAGAAACCAAACTGAGAAAAAACGAGAAAGAGAGAGGAGGAGAACAAAGAGAAATGGAAAGGAAGACCGACCGATGGCCAACTGCAGACGCAGGGAGTAACGCTGAGCCAGAGCCAGCGCTCAACTAAAGGCACAAGTTGCAATTGAGTGGTCCAGGGTTTAGCCTTACTAGTTGCAGGAAAGCAAGTAGAGCAGGGCTATGTGAGGTGGGGGAGGCGCGCGCGTGAGGATTAGTAGCGACTGGACATGTGAATCATTAAGACACGTTCGAATAGTGCGTGTTACCCGTCATCGCTTGCCACTATTAACAACTGTTTGCCATATATACTTCCCGCCGTCAGAAACCGCCTTGAAGATTTGAACAAGGCAAGGAAGAATTTTGTGTCGTGGTGCGTGAATGTGAAAAGAAAAAGAGAGAGAGAGAGAGAGAGATGGCGCCGAGAGAGCCGGAGAGAGAGATGAGAGAGAGAGAGGTTAGACGAGAGAGAGGAGGAGAGAGAGATGAGACGAGAGAGGAGTATGGGAGAAGAAGGAAAGAAAGAAAGAAAGAAAAGAAGAAAGAAAGACGCCAGTATAGAAAGAAAGCAGAAGAAGAGATAAGGCGCGAGAGAAGAAGAAGAGAAAGAATAAGGAAAAGAGAAAAGAAGAGAAATAGGAAGACAACGAAAAGAAAGAGAAGAAAGAGGAAAGAGAAGAGAAATGCAGAGAGGAGGTGAGGAGAGAGAAGATGAGAGACGAGAGAGAGCAGAAGAGAGAGAGTAAGTGGGAGACGATGAGAGACTGAGAACCGAGAGAAGACGAGAGAGAGAGACAGAGCTAGGAGAGAGAGAGAGAGATGGAGAGAGAGGAAGAAAATAAGAGAGAGAAAAGAGAAGAGACAAAAGAAAGAGAAAGAAAAGCCCCAAACAAGCAAGAGAAAAGAGAAGGCAAGAGTAAAGAGAAACGAAAAAAAAAAGAGTGCGAGGACAGCAGATACCCCCGAAAAAAACCACCCACGCGACGAAAGCCAGAGACGCCCACTTTGCTCTCTCTCTTCTCGCGTGGAGGCGGTGAAGCGATCCCGCGCGAGGAAACGGGCGAGAGGCAGGATAAACAGGGTAACCCGAGCCCCGCCCACCGCCGCTACAACAGTATCAACAGGGTGCGCGGACGCTACAGGACGAGGCGGCGCGCACTGCAGTTCACAGGGACGAAGACTACATACGTAACGCCCACAAGCGAAGCGTATATCATGAAACGCATACGTAAAACTTGTATAATGGAACGCATAAGCAAAACTTACATAATGGAACGCACAGGTAAAATTTAAATAATGGAACGCACACGTAAAACTTACATAATGGAACGCACACGTAAAACTTACATAATGGAACGCACACGTAAAACTTACACAATGGAACGCACACGTAAAATATACATAATGCAACGTCAAAAATAATAACACACGCCCCCCCACCCCACACACACACACGCACGCAACACACACACCCCATAAGGAGAACACTTCCGAACGCGCCAAACGTACACACTCAGCGCCCTTGCAATCCACACTTCGCACACACGATCAAGACGCTGCGTGGCCGGGCCGGGCTGAACGTGTAATTAAGAGTGAACGCAGATGAAGCTTAAGTATGTGTAATGAATCTCAGTCTTGCTCAAGGTTGAAACTGCGTCGACTTGACGGCTTTATATAAGTTGAGTGAGGAGGAGGAGGGGGAGGAGGAAGGAGGAGGAGGAGGAAGGGGAGGAGGGAGAGGGGGTGAGGGGGGATTAGGAAATGAGGAGGAGGAGGGGGAGGAGGGAGGAGGAGGAGGGGAGGGAGGAGAGGAGGAGGGAAGAGGGAGAAGGACGAGGGAGGAAGGGATTAGGAGGGAGGAAGAGGGGAAGGGGGGGGATAATGATAGTCATGATAACGAGGTGTATGGGAGGGGGACGAAGGAGGAAGGAGGAGGAGGAGGAGGAGGAGAGGAAGACTAGGAGAGAAGAGAAAGAAGACGCAGCGGAGGGAGAAAGGAAAGGGAGGAGGAGGAGGAGAGGGCGGAAGACGCAGAGGAGAAAAGAAGAAGAAGACAGGGAAGGAGAGGCGGAAGGCGAGGCGGAGTAGGAGAGAGAGAAAGCAACTCGATAGACAGAAAGGCACGATAAAATGAAGCGAAGGGTAAGAAAACCAAAAGAGAGGAAACCAACCGAGAAAGAAAAACGAAAAGAAACAGTCAAGAACGCAAGCCGAGGAAGGGAGCAAGTTAGCCAGCGAAACAAAGAAACTGGAAAGAAGAAGAAGAAAAACAGCAAAACAGAATAGAGGAAGAAGAAAAAAGAAACGGCAAAGAAAGGGAAATGCCTAAAAAAAAACATCAAAGAATCGGGAACAAACAAGGAGGAACAGAGGGGGGCGTGCATGTCAAGGGAGCACTAGCGGACCTCCCTTCGTGTTATCTCTCCCTTGGCGATTCTCTCTCTCTCTCATCTCTCTCTCTCTGCTGTCTCTCTGCCTCTTCTCTCCTCTCTCTCTCTCTCCTCTCACTTTCTCTCTCTCTCACTCTCACTCTCTCTCTCTCACTCTCACTCTCTCTCTCTCTCACTCACTCTTCTCTCCTCTCTCTCACTCACTCTCCCTCCTCTCTCCCTCTCTCTTACGACTCTTATTACACACGCTATCTTGTATCCCCCTAGGTCTGCTAGCCATCTGCTGCCCTCTGCTTGCACTACCACCACCTGCTGCGCCCCTTGCATCGTGCACACTGACACATACTTCATGTATCAGTGTCACTCTAAACGCCTAAAGTTATATTTTGGCTCTCGCTCTATCTCTTCCTTCTTTCTCCTCTCTTTTTATTCGGTCAATTCTCCTCTCTCCTCTTTCCTTCCCTCCGTCCATCCGTCCTTCACATTCCCCTTTCTCGCCCCTCCCCTCCTCCTACCCACCTACTCCTACTCTCTCTCTCTCTCTCTCTCTCTCTCTCTCTCTCCTCTCTCTCTCTCTCTCTCTCTCTCTCTCTCTCTCTCTCTTCTCTCTCTCTCTCTCTCCCCCCACCCTCTCTCTCCCATCTATCTTCATCAACCCCCACCACTCCCCACCTTCATCACACGCGGCAATTTCCTCCTCAAACACAATATGTTTCCACCGACTGCATAAAGGAAACATCCTAATCCCCCCCCCCCCCCCTCCCCTCCCTCTCCCCGGAACCTATCCTCCCTCCTCTCCTCTCCTCCTTCCCTCCCCCCCCCCCTCCCTCCTCCCACTTACGTGATCCCCACCCCCCCTCATATCCCCCCCCTCCCTTCCCCACCTTATATCCCCCTTCCCGGCGACTGTTCATAAATCGTCATTTACCGTAAAACAATGGGATCCCGCGACCGAAGAAAAACACGAGGGGGGAAATTGCTTTTTAAAAAGTTGCGTGGCGAAGGGAAATGATCAATTGTTTGTTTTTTCCCTTCGTCATTATTTCTTATTCTCTCTCTCATTCTCTCTCTCTCTCTTATTTTCTTCTTTCTCTCTCTCTCTCTTTCATTTCTCCTCTCTCCCTCCCCCCTCTCTCCTTCTCTCTTTCTCTCTCTCTCTCTCTTCTCTCTCTCTCTCTCTCTCTCTCTCTCTCTCTCTCTCTCTCTTCTCTCTCTCTCTCTCTCTCTCTCTCTCCAAATTGGATTCGTGTTGATCATTGTACCACGTGCTTTGTGCGCGCGCATTAGTGTGGAAATCTTTATAGGCCTATAACGCTTATTACGGCCGACGCAACAACCATATACACGAACTTCCTGAGCAACCCTTAAAAAGCTTATACAAACCCACAACACGTACGCCTATTATCCCTTAACAGCTCCCCCCCTCCCCTAAGCACCCTTACCGAAAACCCAACTAATGTCCCTTCTCCCCTTCTCCCCTTTGCCCCCCCCCCCTCCCTCCTTTGCTTTTCCCTGGCACCATCTTCCGAGGTGGTGGAGTATGGACTTAATGGCAAATATCCCCTACCGGCGTTCCTTCCACTCCCCCCCTCCCCCTAGCCTTTAACCCCAACCCCTACCCCAGCCCATATTCTCTACTCCCCCCTACCTTCTACCCTCCCCTCCCCCCCCCATAGCCATCACCACTGCCCCCACATCGCTACTAATGAAGTGTCGTCCAGCCTAATGGCTTGGCCTTTCCCTCTTCTCCCTTCCCCTCTCTCTCCTACCCCTCACCTTTCTTCCCCCCTCCTCTCCCCTCCTCTCCTTCCTATTCCTTTCCTCGGCCCTCCTCCATCTCCTCCTCTTCCTAGTCCTCCGTTCCCTCGGCCGATGATGTTCCGAAGGTCGGAAATCCCACTTAAAATGCAATCGGGAGAGGCTTAGCGAGGAGGGGAGTAATGACGCTATCTCCCCTCTATCGGTGTGAATATTAAGAAAAACGAGCGAGACCCAAGGTGGGGGGGGGGGGGGGGGGGAGAGAGGGAGAGAGGAAGAGCTTTGCCTACAGATTTATTCGTCTTGTCTAAGGAGAAAGAGGGAGGGAGGAGGGAGGGAGGGAGGGAGAGAAGGTAGGGAGGATACAATTAAGAAAGAAAATGAGGAGGAAGGGAGGGGAATTAAAGGGGGAGACGGGAAGTAGAACGAAGGGAAAGGAAGGAAGAAAAAAGAGAAGAAAAAAAAATAGAAATAAAGATTAAGACGAAAGTAAAGAAGATAACGTGGGAACATACGGAAGAAAGAAAACCACAAGAACACACAAAAAAAAACAGAAGCAAAGCCAGAGAAGAAAGTGAAGAAGAGAAGAGGAGAAGAAGGTGGAAAAGAAAAACAAAAGCCAACAGGGCCTCGTACAAGTGTGACGTCAACAGGCAAGTGTTTACAAGTTCATCACGACTCCCCCCCCCCCACGGGTGAGGGAGTGGGTGGGAGACGAGAAGAAAGCAGAGTGAGGGAGGGGAAATTGGAGTAAAGGAAGAAAGACGAAGGAGTGGAGGTAAATAGGGAGAAAGAGGAATCATGATAATTGTAATAGTAACAACAACAAAACAACAATAATGATGATAATAATGACAATACCAATAACAATAACAGCAATAATAAAGATTGCTAACAATAACGACATCAATAACAACTGGTAGAAAGCGAGGCTGAGAGAACGAGAGAAAAACAATACAAAACAGGGAAAGGGAAAAGGGCAAAAAGAGAGGAATGAGAAGAAACACGAGGATAGAAAAAAAAAAAAAAAAAGAGAAAAGAAAGTAAAGGTAAATAGACGAGAACCTGCACAGTTTAGAGAGAGGAGGAGAGGAGGAGGGAGAGAGGAGGAGGGAGGAGAGGAGGGGAGGGGAGGGGGGCGGAAACCTTGTACCTCCGACGTTAGCTTAATCAAATAAAACGCCCAATCTAAAGCGGCAGACTGTTGTTAAGCCTGGAGGCGTGAATCTAATTGTCCTCTGCACGATCCAGGCGACGACGTTGGTCCCGCATAGGCCTACCTACCTACCTCCCCTCCCCTCCTCTCCTCTCTCCCTCTCTGCCTCTCAAATTTGCTTTCGCGTACGGCTCTATCTTTTTTTTCTTCCCTTTCTCCCTTCCTTATTCTCTTCCTTCATTTATTCTTTCCATGCCTTCTCCCTCCCCTCCCCCCCCTTCCTCTCCTCTCCTCCCTCCCCTTCCTTCCTTCCTTCCTCCTCCTCCTCCTCCTCCTTCCTCCCTCCCTCCTCCTTCCCTCCTCTCCTCCCCTCCCTCCTCCTTCCTCCCTCTCCTTCCTCCTCCTCCTCCTCCTCCCTCCTCCTCCTCCTCCTCCTCCCTCCTCCCCCGCTCCCCTTCCCCCTTCCCCCCAACCCAAAAACAACTTAGGTCGTCAGCGCGAGCCTCCAGTAATCAAACTTGGGTAATCCCGGACCCTCTTCGCCGGCTTTCCCCTCATCCATTACGACGAGGGGAAGAGAAGGACGAGGGGAGGAGAGGAAGAGCGGAGAGAGAGGGGAGAGAGGAGAGATAAGAGAGAGAGTGAAAGAAAGGAAGGGAAAAGAAGAGAGAGAGGAAGCGAAGAGAAAGGGAGGGAGGGAAAGGAAGGGAAGAGAAAGAGAGGAAAGAGGAAGGGAGGGAGGGAGGGAGAGGGAAGAGAGAAGAAAAAGAAAGAAGAAAAGAGAAAGAAAAAGAAAAAAGAGAAAGAGAGGAGGAGTGGAGAAGAAAGAGGGACAAGGACAGACTCATGCACATCATCTCGAGAGGGTGAGAGGGAGGCCAAATGCTTAAGGAGAGGGTGGGGTGGGGGGGGGGGGTGAGGGGAGAGATAGTGAATGTGCTGAATGGTCATTACGAAGGCGTAGGAGACGAGGGGGAGAGAGAGAGAGAGAGAGAGAGAGAGAGATGGATGGGTATGGATCGGGATAAGTGGGGCGTGGTGCTCCGTGGGCGCATACAAAATAATGAGGAAGCTGAAGATGACGGCGATGACGATGGTGACAATGGCAAAGAAGATGAGGATGAGGATGGAGATGACGAGACGACGATGGTGAAGATGATAATGATAATGATGACGATGGTGACAATGAAGATGAAGATGACGGTGACGATGATGACAATGAAGATGATAACGATGAAGATGACGATGACGATGGTGAAGATAATGACGATGACGATGGAAGACGAAGACGAGCAGAGAACCCACCAACCCACGCGCACTGACTGACAACCAACAACCAACCGACCAACCGACCGATCGCGACGACAAACCAATCATCCCCCCCCCCCCACGTCCTTTCACCAAGGCGAGGGCGCTTATTTTTAGAAAGATGACCCTCTGCCACCCTTCCCCCCCTTTTCCCCCCTTTTCCCCTCGTCATAAAGGTCGAGCTGGCCGGCCCTCTGTCACTAGCGCACTCAAGGGTTAAGGGGAAGAGAAGAGGAAGAAGGGGGGGGGGGGAGGGGTTGGCTGACGGACAAGTGGAAAAAAAGGGGTTGAGGATGAGGGAAGAGGCAGAAAGATGATGATGGATGAAGGGGGAAGAGGAGGAGAAAGAAGAATGAAGGAGGAGGATGAAAAAGGAAAGGAGGATGGATGAGGAAGAGGAAGAGGAAGGAAGAAGAGGAGGAGGGGGCAGAGGGAGGGAGGAACGGGAAGGAGAGAGTTAACCAGAAGAGATGATAAACTTAAAGAGCACAATAAAAATTCTTCAACAAAAAGATCACCGATGACGCTGAAGACATAAACAAGAAATAACAAAAAAAAAGGGAAAACGGGGGAAGGAAAACCACACGAAAGCTACGGACACGACACGCAGGAAAAGCGATAAGAACGTAAATAAAAAAGGTGAAACAAAACGAAACCACGCCTCTTGCAAACACCCTAACCCCCCCCCTTCCCTGTATGCCCACCCCACCCCCACCCACCCCTTTATACCCCCCTCCCTACTCCAACCCACCACCCCACCCCTGTATACCCCCACCCTACTCCAACCCCCACCCACCCCACCTCCACCCCCACCCCACCCCCAACATCACTCATTGCATAAGGCTATCCCCCACCCCCACCCCTCCTCGTCTCGGCCACTCGTATATAAACCTCTATACACCTTTGTAAACTCCACTGGGGCTAAAAGGCTTGCATTATGAATGAACAAAAAAACATACAGGGGGTTGGAGAGGGGGGAGGGGGGGAGAGAGAGAGGAGAGGAGGAGGAGGGGGAGAGAGGAGGAGGAGAGAGAGGAGGTGAGAGAGAGAGAAGGAGGAGAGAAGAGGAGGAGGAGAGAGAGGAGGAGGAAAATGAGGAAGAGGAAGAGGAGGAGGAGCAAGAAGAGAAAGGAAAGAGGAGCAGCAGCAAGAAAGAAGGAAGATAAGGAAGACGATGAATAATAAAAAAAAAAAAAACGTTAACACGCAACAGCAGACCTAGGACAAGCCAGAAGCAGCAGCAGCAAAACCCCATGACGTCACGAAACCCGAAACAAGTAAACAAAAAAAACTCGCAATAAAAAATCAACGAGCTAAAACGGACGAAACGACCACATGACTTGCAACGACCCCCCAACTATGCCGCCGATGATTCACTACTCCCATTTAGCGTTATTATTTACGACTTCCCAAATGCCGCGGGGGCTTAATAACGCTCCCTCCAACGGTGAGGGGGGTGAGAGTGGGGGGTGGGGGTGAGAGTGGGGTGAGAGTGGGGTGGTGGGTGGGTGGGGGTGGGTGGGTGAGGTGGGGTGGGTGAGAGTGGTGGGTGGGTGGGTACGGGGCAGGGTAGGGAAAGGGGGTAGGGAGGGCGTGGAGTGGGGGGCGGAGTTGGGGTTGAGGTTCGCCTTCGGAGGAATTCATTAGCTTCACCACCTTCACCTTCGCCTTAATACCTCGGCTGGGGCTTAGAATTCTCAGTTTCTATGGGTTGAGCTTCTCCTGAGTGCAAAACCTCGCCTTCGATGCCATCAAGTGCCAAAGAGACCCCCCCCCCTCTTTACCCCGGTTTCAACACCTTTTCGAAAATCCCAAGATCCAGGGCGGCAACCCTTCTGTCGAGTGCAGCCTTTCCTCACTCTTCCATCCTCCTAGAAAGAAAGAAAGAAAGCAAGTAAAAGAAAAAGAGAGAGAAGAGAAGAAAAAGTAGAAGAAGAAGAAAGAAAAGAGAGAGAGAGAGAGAAGAGAGAGAGAGAGAGAGAGAGAGAGAGAGAGAGAGAGAGAGAGAGAGAGAGAAGAGAGAGAGAGAGAGAGAGAGAGAGAGAGAGAGTGAGAAAGAAAGAAAAGAGAAAGAAAACCAGCAACAAAACCTCACAGCACCCTCCAATCCCACCCACCCCCCTCTCATTCCCCTCCCTCCCCGCTCCAGCTCCTCACACCATTCGCCTCATCAATTTCAAGCATAAGCATTAGCCTGGCCCCATCGGCGAGCCTGGCCGGGCCATCGCGCCGGGCCACGTTCGCCAGAGCCTCGAGTGCTCCTCCTTGTGATAATGGCGGCCCGTGACGTCAGAGGGTCATCACTTGGCACGCGACGAAGGGCCTCCTCTTCTTCTTCTTCTTCTTCTTCTCATCATCTTCTTCCTCTCTATTCCTCCCCTCCTTCTTTACACCCCCTCCTCTTTATCTATTTTCTATCCTTCTTTTACTTGCTCATTCCCTCCTCCTCCTCAGTCTCCTACTCTCC
>NW_020869786.1:191913-226925 GCF_003789085.1 Penaeus vannamei | reverse complement strand
GGAAACCCCGTGAATACATAACGAAGGATGTAGTGGGGGTCTTTTAAACTTCCATACGGCGCTTTGTTTCCAAGGGGAACAGCTGGATGGCGGCCGGAAGTTCACCCGAGAGCGCGATGGAGCTGGGAAGAGGGGGGCGGGGAAGAAGAGGAGGGAGGAAGGGGAAAGAGAGGAAGTGGGAAAGGGAAGAGAGGTAAGGGGGATAGAGCTGGAAGAAGGGGAGGGAAGAGAGGGTTAAGGGGATGGAGTGGAAGAGAGAGGGTGGGGAAGAGATGAGGGGGAAAGAGGAGGGAGGAAGGGGAGAGAGTAAGGGGGATGGAGGTGGAAGAGGAGAAGGAAGAGAGGTAAGGGGGGATGGAGGTGGAAGAGAGGGAAGAGAGGAGGGGTATGGGAAGGGAAGGGGAAGAGAGGGGTGGGGGTGAGGAAGGAGAAAATACAGGGAGAGAACAGAAAATGGTGTGGAAGAAGGGACACGGAAAGGGGGAATAGAAAAGGGGGATGGAAAAAAGGAGGGAGGAAAAATGACGGCGAAATTGTGGGGAAAAAGAAAGAGGAAGAAGGAGGATGAGGAAGGAGAAAGGAGGATGCGCTAGAGGTGTTGAGAGTGAAGAAGGTAATGAAAGAGGAAGAAGAAAAGAAAAGACGAAGAGGAAAAGAACTGAGTAAAAAAAGAACAGTGAATTAAGAACAAAAAAAGAATTATACAGGTACAAAAGGGGAGGAGAGAAGAGAGGAGGAGAGGGGGAAAGAGGGAGAAGGATGGAGGGGAGAGGGTAGGAGGGAATGGGAAAAGGGGGAAGAGGAATGGGAAGGGAGAAGGGGGAGGAGAAGGGGAAGGAGGGAGAAGGGGGAAAGATGGGAGAAGGGGGAGAGGGGGAGAGGGGGAGAGATGGAGTCTCCGCAAGTACCGACACTCGCATATAAAACAGAAACGCCGGTCTCGCTCCAGCATACGTAATGCCAGACCACGCTGCCTCTTATTCCGCCATTTTGCAGTTGCATTTTTTCCTCCTCTTTTTCCTTTATTATTCTATCCTGCCATCTCTCTCTCTCTCTTTCCTTTTTTATTCTATCCTGCCATCTCTCTCTCTCTTTCTTTTTTTTTTTTTTTTTACTTCGCGCCCTCACACTTTCCGCTGTTCTTATCTAACGGTTCGCTTCCTCTCCATTTCTCTCATTCTCTCCGTGCGCTTCGACATCGACATTATTCGTCCCTTTATTTCTTCTAGAGACAGGAGGATGTTAAAGCTGAAAAAAATCGACACAAAGGGATGCGTCGCGCGAAGCAGATTGATCGAGGTGAATGAAAGGACGAACGACGGACACACACACACACACACACACACACACACACACACACAACACACACACACACACAACACAACACACACACAAAAAAAAAAAAAAAAAAAAAAAAAAAAAAAAAAAAACGCGTACAAGCGCATATACATTTTATGCGTGTGTCTGTTGAGTTTGAGTGTTTGAGTGTGGGTGATTTAAACGCGAGTGATGTGCGTGGGTGCGTGTGTGTGTGGGAATGTGTGAGTGAATGATTGAAATGATGAAGCGTGAGTGAATGAACGAATGAATGAATGAATAGTGTGCTTGTAGAGAGAGAGAAAAACAAAAACAAAAACAATATCAAAGCCAGATAAGACGCGCCGGATAATAACAACAACAGATAATCCACCCCCACCCTTCCTTATCCAATTATCCCCTCAAGAAAAGAACTTCCGCGAATTAACATAAACAGTCGCTTGTTTTTCCCCTCGCTCGCTCGCTCGCTCGCTGCTCGGACCTCCGAACACAAACACTTCCCCTCGCCCGTGGAGTTTCAGCTGGAAGACATACCTAATTTCGTTAGCAAAATTAATGAGAGAGAGAGAGAGAAGGAGAGAGAGAGAGAGAGAGAGAGAGAGAGAGAGAGAGAGGAGAGAGGAGAGAGAGGAGAGGAGAGAGAGAGGAGAGAGGAGAGAGAGAAGAGAGAGAGAGAGAGAGAGAGAGAGAGAGAAGAGAGAGAGAGAAGAGAGAGAGAGAGAGAGAGAGAGAGAGAGAGAGAGAGAGAGAGAGAGAGAGGATGATAAAAAGGAGTAAGATGAGGAAAAAGGGAAAAAAAAGATGAGGGCCGAAGATGAAGACGAGAAAGAGGAGGAGGATGAAAAGAAAGAAAGAAAGAAGGATGGAGGACACACCCAAGACCTCGACCAAGGAAAAAGACCGCCGCACACCAGCAAACAAAAAAAGACCCCAACAAAACCCCTTCGCAATCAACCCCAACCCGCCACCTTAAAAATAAATAATAAAAAAAAAATACAATAAAAAAAATAAAAAATTCAACAACAAAACAAAACCACACCAACAACAAAAGCAAAACAATTCAAAACAAAACAAAAACACCCACAACCCAAAACAAAACCCAATTCACACACAAAACCCCATTAAAACCAGGGCACAAAACACACCAACATGAACCCACCGACTGCGCAAAAACACCCACAACACGAGGTTCACCCATGCCCTTGTTACCCTCAGGCGCGAGTCGCGTCCCAACCAAGCGGCGGGGAAAGGGGCGTGGCTCCCCAAGGGCCCGGGCGGGGAGGGGGGAGAGGGGAGAGGGGAGAGGAGAGAGAGGTGGAGGGAGGGAGGGAAGGGGGGAGCGGAGAGAGTGGAGGAAGCGGGAGAGGAAGGAAGAGAGAGAGAGGGAGGGAGAGAGGGAGAGAGGGAGGGAGAGAGGGGAGAGGCGAGGGAGAGGGAGAGAGAGAATGGGTGAGAAGGGGAGGGAAATGGAGGAGGGAAGGAAAGGGGAAAAAGGGGGAGAGAAGAAAGAACGAGAAGAAAGGTGAAATGGAGAGGAGGGGAAAGGAATGGGAGGAAGATTGAGCGGAAAGAGAGAGGGAGAGAAGAGATGGGAGAAGAGAAAGAGAGGCGAAACAAGGAGAAGGGAAGAAAGGGGGAGGGGAGCGAAAGAGAGCAAAGGGGAAGCTAGAAGGGGAAAGAGGGACGAGATAAGGGGAAAATGAGCGTGATGGCTGCCCTCACACCCGGTGTTTTTCTAAGAAGGGGTCACTGATGGCCGCGGGCGAGGAGCGAAGGAGTTGCCGGCCAGCCATAAATGCGAGTCGGTGGTGGTGAGTGAGTGGTGAGTGAGTGAGTGAGTGAGTGAGTGAGTGAGTGAGTGAGTGAGAGTAAATACGTAAGTGAGTCAGTGAGAGTAAATGCGTCATTGAGTAAATACGTGAGTGAGTGAGTGTAAATACGTGAGTGAGTGAATACGTGAGTGAGTGAGTGAGTAAATACGTGAGTAAGTCACGAGTAAATACGCAAGTAAACAAGTCAGTCATCAGATGAACTGTAAGCACATCGAAATAACCAGTGCCATAGGCCTAGGGAAAATATAATAACAATACTGTTAAAAAATGAAAAAAGAAAGAAAAAATATATGGCAAAGATACAAAAATCACACCAAGAAAAGGAAGCAGGGAATTAAGAAAGAGAGAGAGAAGAAAGGAAAAAGGAAAAAGAAAAAGAAAAAGCGAACAAACAAAAAAGGGAAGCGTAATCAACAACCGATACACGTCCACAACAGCCACGAGAAAAAGACGAAACACCTTCTGGCCCACCTCTCCCACCTCCTCTTTCTCGCCTTTTTCCTTCCATTTATCTTTTTTTTTTCTTCCTCTTTCTCTCTCCCTCCCTCCCTCCTAACCCAAAAACCTTCTTTCTATCAGGGTTTCAGACCATTTTTGTATGTCTTGTCTGTTTGTGTCTACCTGTCTATCTGTCAGTGTGTCAGTCAGTCAGTCAGTCAGTCTGTGTCTGTCTGTCTGTCTGCCTGCTTGCATGCCTCTGTTTCTCTGTCTCTTCAACCCTCTTTCACATTCACATTTGCATCTTTCCCCTTTCCATCGATTATTTCTCTCTTTCTTCTTTCTTTCTTTCTCTTTCTTCTCTTCTTTCTTTCTCTCTCTCTCTCTCTCTCTCTCTCCTTCTCCCTTCTTTCTCATTCCACAGCAAGACGTGAACGACGAGTGTGGCAGCAGCTGTGAGAAGGGGCAAATGGTGTAAAAAATATAAATCTATATACCCAAAATAAAAGGTTAGAAAAGGAAAAGTCACGAATATATTATACAAGAAAATACAAACGGACGGACATACATACATACATACATACATACATACATACATACATACAAACATACATACGCACGCACGCACACACACGTACGTCCTTAAGCGCCCTCCCTCCCCTCCCCTCCCCCTCCCCCCACCCACCCAGCAGCTTTCCTCAACAACATTACGAGTGATTGCATTACACTTATTGATTGTATTACCTCCGATTACACATGTCCGCATCGTCAGTGAGGGGAAAAGAGGGGAGAGAGAAGAAGGGGGAGAAAGGAACATGGGGGGGATCATTAAAAGTGATAGAGGGAAAGAGGGGAGACGATGAAAGAAGAGGGGAGGAAGCGGAGAAATCTTGAAACAGGAACAGTGCAGGCGTAAAGGAGAGAGTGGGAGGGGACGAGAGGAGGGAGTGGTGAGGAGGGAGAGGGAGGAGGGGAAGAGGGAGGGAAGGAGGGAAGAGAGGAGAGGGGAGAGGGAGTGGGGGAGGGGAGGAAGAGGGGAAAGAGAGGCGATCGAGGAGAAACAAAATAAAAGAGAGTCGAGGGAGAATGTGATTTCACAAGGATCTCTAAGTGAGGGGAAACAAACAAGGGGAGAGAGAGACGGCGAAACGCGAAAACTTTGATCTCATCCGCTCCATCCTCCTCACACTCTTCCTTCCTCTTACCCCTAGCTCCCTCAATCACTCTCTCTCTCCCTAACCCTCCTCTTGTTCCTCCTTCCTTCATTCCTTCCCTCCCACCTTCCATCTCTCCTCCCCATCCCTCCCTTCCCCCTCTCTCCCTCCCATCTCTCCATCCCTCCCTCCCATCTCTCCCTCCTCCCTTCCCATCCCTTCCTCATTCTCTCTCCCTCCTTCCCTCCTACCCCCATCCCTCCTTCCCTCCCTACCTCCATCCCTCCTTCCCTCCCATCCCTCCCTCCTTTCCCTCCCCCCTCCCACCCCTACCTCTCCAAAACGCCCCTATCTCGAGAGTCCAAGACACCACCATGTTCCAACACTCCCAGTGAAGACCGGAGAAGAACAATGGCAAAGTTCCCTTCAAGTGGGGGATCGAGAGGAGATTCCAAGCCCCCTCCCCCCCCCCACTACCCACAACCCTCCCCCCCGAATTCCCTCCATCGCAGGGGACACAACCCCTTATCCGTACACCCCCCCTTAACCACCAACCCCCTACCTGAGAAGAACCCTTATCACCAGCATCTTTTCACTCTTATTCTATTTCTCCTCTCTCTCTCTTCTCTCTCTCTCTCTCTCTCTCTCTCTCTCTCTCTCTCTCTCTCTCTCTCTCTCTCTCTCTCTCTCTCTCTCTCTTCACACACACACACACACACACACACACACACACACACACAACACACACACACACACACACACACACAACACACACACACACACACACACCACATCACTCACTCACTCACTTCACTCACTCACTCACTCCACTCACTCACTCACTCACTCACTCACTCACTCACTCACACTCACTCTTACTCTTAACCTCTCTTCCCTCACCCCCTCTCCCTCCATTCCCCCTCTCTCCCTCCATTTCTCCCTCTCCCCCTCTCCTCCATTCCTCCCTCTCTTCCATTTCCCTCCCACTTAAACTTCAACGATTCACACGAATACATTTGAATACCCCCCCCCCCACCCCCCCCGACACTACGTTAACAGAAAAGAAAAGTCACCGAAACTTTGCCCGACAACCCCGGTCTACACACAAGACACGGGAGTGACTGTGTGACGTGTGACCCTTTCGAGATTGTGTGTAGGGAGGTGGGGTGGGGTGGGGTGGGGGTGAGGGTGGAGGTCATCACCATGAGGACCGAGAGGACTTAACGTAGGGAAGAGGGGAGGGGGGGTGGAAAGGGAAGGGGGGAGGGTGGAGGTAGTAGGGGGAGGGGAGGGGAGAGAGAACGGAAGGGAGAGAAAGATAGAGAGGAGGGGGAAGGAGGGAGGGAGGGGGAGGGGGAAAAAGGTGGTGGGGAGAAAGTGGTAGGGAGGAGAAAGAGAGAGAGGGGGGGGAGAGCAAAAATACATAAATACCCAGAGGAAGCAGAACAAAAGACAAGAGAGAGAGAGAGAGCTAGGAAGAATAACGGGCGTGACGTTGGGGGCGTGACCATGGAGGCAACACATATAACAATATGTATTATTTTATCTCTTCTTTTTCTCCTCTCTGCTTCTATTCTCCGTTTCTTCTTTCTTTCTCCCCTTTCTCTATTCTCTGTTTTCCTTTTTCTTTCTCCCCCTCACCTTCTCTTCTTTCCGTTCCGTTTTTCGCTCTTTTTGTTCTTCCTTCCCCCTTTTTACTTCTTTTCTTCCCTCCTTTTCCTCTTCGTTTCTCTTTCTCTCTATTTCATCATCTCCCCTCTTTTCTTTTCCTTTCTCCTTTCCATCTTCGTTCTTCGTTCTTCGCTTCTTCCTTCTTCCTTCTCCCCCCCCATTTTCTCCCTTTTCCCCTCCTCTTTTTCCCTTCGTTTCTCGTTCTCTCTATTTTCCCTTTACTTTCCCCATTCCCTTCTTCTCCCTCTCCTTTCCATCTTCCCTTCCCTGCTCCTCTTCTTCTCCTCCTCTCCTTTCCATCTTCGTTTCTCGTTCTCTCTATTTTCCCTTTACTTTCCCCATTCCCTCCTTCTCCCTCCTCCTCCTTTCCGTCTTCGTTTCTCGTCTCTCCTTTTCCCCCCTTGCTTTCCCCCTCCCCCCTCCCCCCCCCCCTCATCCCCCAGGTGCGGGTCGACGGACAACGCTGGCGACAAAACAATTTTCTTTCCGTCTCAAAGAGCAGCCTTAGGCCTACAAACAAATTTACGTCCCATTTACGACAACGACACCCACCCGTAAGAGACGAAATAACCGAGGAGAGAATAAATGAAATAAATAACATAAAAGCGACACCTTACAACGTCGTGAGGGTGAGTTAAGGGTGTAAGAAAAGGGAGAAGGACGACTTGAAGTGTCACCCTTGGCCCTGAGAGTGGCGCGGGGGTGCCTTGTGATAAGAGCTGTGTAACACCCGCTGACTCAGGTGAGTTTGTGAGTGAGGGAGGAGGGAGGGAGGAGGGAGGGAGAGGTAGGGAGGAGAGGGGAAGGAGGGAGGGAGAGGAAGGGATGTATGTGTGTGTGTGTATATGTGTGTATGAATATGTGTATGTGTATGTGTATGTGTATGTGTATGTGTGTGTGTGTGAGCGCGTGTTTGTGCGTGCGTGTGCGAGTGAGACTTTAAGGTGCAGGTGCCTGCGTGCGCGTGCCTGCGCATGTATACTGTTCGTGCGAGTGTGTATTTGCCTTTGTGCGAGGGCGAGCGCAGCCAAACTTCGGCGAAGGAGATCACAGGTTTAAAGTAAACAAACAAACACACCCTTTCCAAACATCTCGCCTCTCTCCTTCCTCTTCTCCCCCCCCTCTTCCCCTCCCTCGCCCGCCTCTTCTCCCCCTCATCTCCTCCCCCCCCCTTTCCCCTCCCTCCGCCCACCTCTCTCCTCCTTCTCTCTCTTCCTCTCCTCCCCCCCAATTCCCTTCTCCCTACCCTCTCCCCCTCTTCTCCCATCCCCTTCCCCTTCCCCTCAATTCCTCCGCCCGCCGCCCTCGCCCACGCCCTCGCCCGCCGCCGCCCCTCGCCTTTATGTCCCGAGGGCGTGGCGCGGAGACGTTAAGGCCGCCGATACACGTTACTCTTCGCGACGGGAATGGCGGCAATCGATTCTACGGGATGGCGAGGGAAAAAAAAAAAAAAAATTCTCCGCCTTTCTTCCCGCTCCCCTCGGAAGGTGAATGGGCGGACGGGCGGGCGAGGCGGGAAAAGAGGAGAGAAGGGAGGGGGAAGAGGGAGGTACGGAGAGAGAGACAGGAGGGGGGAAGAGAGGAGGTAGGAGAGAGGAGAGGGAGGGAGAGGGAGGGGAGAAAGAGGGGGGAAGAGAGGAAGGGGAGGAGGGAAGTTAGGGAGGGGAAAGAGGGGAGTCAGGGAGGGAAAGAGGGGTGATAGAGAGGGGAAGAGGAGAGACAGGGAGGGAAAGAGGGAGACAGGGAGGGGGGAAAGAGGCGGTAGAATGAGGAAAGAGGGGAGGCAGGGAGAGGGAAAAGGGGCGGTAGGGAGGGGAAACGGAGCACCCAATGACCTGTCAAAACGGGAGGCTCCGGGAAGATTAAGAGCGCTAATTCCTGTACACTTGATTCTCGACGTTCCTCCCGCTTCTCGTTTCCCCTCCATCTCGCTCGTTCGCTCTTTCTCGCTCTCGTTTTTTCCCCTTCTCTCGCTATTTATCTTCCCCTCCCTTCTTTCGCTATTTATCTTCCCCTCCCTTCTTTCGCTATTTATCTTCCCCTCCCTTCTCTCGCTATTTATCTTCCCCTTTCTTTTCTCCCTCCCTTCCTCATTCATTCATTCCCTTCCTTCCTTTCTCCCTCCCTCAATTCCTCATTCATTCCCGTCCTTCCTTCCTTCCTTCTTTTCTTCCTCCCTCCACCTCTACTAGTTGTTATTCCTTCCCTCCATCCCCCTAAGAAAGAAGAAGAAGAAGAAAAAGGAAGAAGAAAAGAGAAGAAGAAGAAGAAGAAGAAGAAGAAGACTACGAAGAAAAGAAGACAAAGAAGACACGACGAAGAAGAACGAAGACGAAGAAGAAAAGAAGGGGAAACACACACACACACACACACTGCCCTCCCCCTCCCCCACACCCCGAGAGGCCGTCACGGGGTTGGCCTCTCACGCATGCTTGCCTCCACGTCCGGCTGGAGCGGCGGAGGTGGGACTTTTATACCATAGTGTAAAGTTTAGGTGGGAAGGAGCATGTAAAAGGGGGGGGGGGGGGAAGGGGAGGGAGGCGGAGAAGGGGGAGGGAAGGGAGGGAGGGGGGGGTAGGAGGAGGGGAAGGGGGAGGGAAGGTAGGAGGGCAAGGGAGGGAGCAGGAGGGAGTGGGAGATAGGGGAAGGGAGGGTAGGGAGTGGGAGACAGGGGAAGAGAGGGAAAGGGACAGAAAAGGGGAAGGAAACGACAAGCATGGATGGACGGAAGATAAAAAAGGGGAGGGAGGTAGGCATGGGGGAAGGAGGGAAGGGAGGAGAGGAGAGGAAGAACACATAGAAAGGCTAGCGACAAAAGTGCTGTGTGATATCCACCATCATCGCTACACTAATAATAATAATAATAATAATAATAATAATAATAATAATACCTAAAAGCTTTCTTAAAGAAGTGATGTAATATCCACCGTCATCGTTACAGTAGTAGTAATAATAATAGTAATAGTAATAATAATAATTATAATAATCATAATAATAATAAAAAAATAACAATAAACAGCTTCTTACCCAGTCCCACAAGTAGACAAACCTCTTAACACACTTCAGCCAAGCAGACGAAGCGCCAGCAAGCAAGTCCCAAGGTGCACCAACCCCCCTTCCCCCCTTCCCCCCACTCCCCCCCCCCCCTTCGCGGACAGGTGTGCACCTCGCCCCCCCCCCCGCACCCCCCTCCCCCTCCACGTCCACCGAATCAATGTTCCCCCATTAAAGCCATTAAAATTTGACTCGCTTATAGCTGTTGTTTCTGGCTTCACTGGGCTTCGCTTAGGCTTCGCTTTGGGCTTCGCTTTTACTGCCGTTCGATAATCCGGAACGTGCCTTATTATTTGCTTTCCGCTGTTCCTTTGTGTGTGTGTTTTTTATTGCTTTCTTTGACGGTCTCCCCCCCCTCCCTCCCTCCCCCAGCCAGCAAGCTCCGTGTGTGCTCGGGACCCCGCTTCTCCAGGCGTGCGTGTTCCATTCCTCGAAATTCACGGATCTACCCGCCCATAAATTCCGTATCTATCACAGCCACCCACCTACCCGCCCGCCCAAACATTCACCCATCCACCACCCATCTTACCCGCCCATCACCCCACCATCCGCCCACGCCCAAACCAACCTCTATCTTTATCTATACCAACAAACACGCGATACCCCAACACCTCTCACCAGTTTCCCCAACCGCGGCGTCACCCTTCGTCGTACATTCCTTTCCTTACTCCTTCAGACACTTCGCTCCCTCCTTCCCTCTTAGCTCCTTTCCAGACCCCAATGTACTCTCACAGACCCCAACAGGCCACCAAAGACCCCAACGGACCCCAATAAACCCACATGTACTCCCCAGACCACCAAAGACCCCAATAAACCACTATGTACTCCAGACCCCCGAAGACCCCAATAAACCCAACAGACGCCAATAAAACCCCCATGGACTCCCACCCAGACCCCAACAGACCCCCCATAGACCCCCTCGGTTCCGTCAGTGTCCCGAGAGACGGCCGGCCCTTCCTCCTTTCAGCTCCTCGTGGGTCACAGGCTCTTACATCTCGTTAACGACCTTCTTGGGCCGCCGCCGCGTCAACACGACCTGTGCCACTAACTCGGAACTTTGAGGGAAAGGGGGGGAAGGAGGAGGCGGGGAAAAAGGGGGGAAGGGGAGAGGGGAAGAGCGGGGATGGGGAAGGGTTAAGGGGGAGTGGCAGGGAGAGCCGGGGAATGGGGGGGGTAAGGGGGAGAGGGGAAGATGGGGGGGAATTAGGTGGGGGGCAGGGGGAGGGGAATTAAGGGGAGAGGCAGGGGGAGGGGAATTATGGGGGAGAGGCAGGGGGAGGGGAAGTGGGGATAGGGGGAGATTAGAGGGGAAGAGCCGGGGGATGGAAAGTGAGGCTGGAGATGGGGGAGGGGGCAGTGAGAGGGAAGAGGCGGGGGATGAGGAGGAGAGCCAGGAGGAGAGGACAGTGAGAAGAGGGAAAGGAGGTGGAAGGAAATGGGAGAAGTGGGGGAGGGGGAAGAGAGATGGATAATAAAAGTAGAAGTCCATAGGGGTGGGTGTACGAACACGGATGCAAAAAGAAAATCGTAATCAACCTACAAATGAATGAATGAATAAATAAATAAATAAATCTAATCAACACACAAATAACACAAGTAATACAAAAGAGACAAGGTTAAATCCCCTCCACAAACCAGGCAGGTCAGCAAACAAACACACAACACACACACACACACAACACACACACACACACACACCACACACACACACACACACACACAACACACACACACACACACACACACCACACACACACACACCCACACCACACCCACACCCCCACACACACACACACCCACAGCCTCCAACAGCAGCGCAACTTGAATACGAGTATGTATTTCACCCTCCGTCCAGAGCGCCCAGCCGATGATGAAGAGCCACGTCGCCTCATCTCTCACCTGAAGCATCACAACAGCATCCATCACTCGCCTCCCCCCCCCTCCCTCTCCCTCCACACACACCTCCTACCCCAACCCCTACAAGGCTTCTCGTCGAACTGGGAAATAATACTTTCTGGAAGTAATAATGTTCCCTTTATCATCCCCCTTTTCTTTCTTTCTTTTTTTCTTTTTGTTTTTTTATTGAGTTTCATCGTAGTTCATCCTCTCAACCGAAAAAATAAATCGCTTAAACCCTTAGTCGTAAACAACACGACCCGTCACCTTCTTATGCATCTCTATGTATATCTCCGTCATCATCTTCCCCTTTCTACGTATCCCCGTATAATAGCATCCTCGCTCCCATCTCCTCCCTTCGCCCTCCATTCACTCGCCTATACCCCCCCCCCACCCCATACATCCCCCCTGCCATCTCCTCTTCCCTAACCATTTCTCGGAAACGTCCCCCTCCTCACCCCCCCCCCCCACACTCTGTCCCTCCTGGAAAAAAACAGAGGCACATCAATACTGAAATATCTCTGCAATTCCCCCATCAGCCATCGTTCCCTCTCTCCCTAACCCTCCTTCACTCCCTCACTCCCCTCCCCCTACTCTCTCTCTCCTTTCACATTTCCATACCTCTCTTCTCCCTCCCTCCTCCCGTCCTTTCTACCTTCAATCCGTCTCTTCTTCCTTCCTCTTCCTCCCTCCCTACCTATTTCTCTTCATTCTTTTTCCTTCCTACCTTCACATTCCCTCTCTTCTCCCTTCCTACTGCTTTCCCTTCATTCTTTCATTATTTTTCCTTCCTTCTTCCCTTCCCTCACTCCTTCCTGCCTACCTACCTTTAATCCCTCTCTTCTCCCTTCCTACCACTTTCCCTTCATTCTTTCCTTCCTTCCTTTCCCTCCCACACTCCCTCCCTCCCACGCTTCTCCGCTCCTCCTTCCTACCTACCTTCAATCCCTCTCGTCTCCCTCCCTTTCTCCCTTCATTCTTTTTCCTCCCTCCCCTTCCCACCTTTCCTTCCTTTCCCTCCCACACTCCCTCCCTCCTCCTCCGCTCTCTCCTTCCTACCTACCTTCAATCCCTCTCGTCTCCCTCCCTTTCTCCCTTCATTCTTTCATTCTTTTTTCCTCCCTCCCCTTTCCCTCCTTCCTCCCTCCCCTCCCTCCTTCCTCTCCTCCCTCCCTCCCTCCCACGGCCATCCGCTCTCTCCCACGCGAGTTATAAATTCCCCGTGTTTAGTCCTGATGGTCTTCGCTTGATTGATTGTGCGGCTCAATAATCGACGGCCGGATTTTAATATCGCCGGGGCGGACGGGGGGCGGCCGGGGGGGTGGAGGAAGGGGCGGAATGGGGGCGGAGGAGGGGGAGATGAGGGCTTGGGAGGCGAAGGATGAGGGAGGAGAGAGGGAAGGAAGGAAAGGGGGAGGGAGGGGGATGAGGAAGAGGAAGAGGAAGAGGAGGAGGAGGAGGAGGAAGAGGGGAAGGGAGAGATGGTGCTAGGAAGGGAGAAATGAGGAGGAGAGGAGGAGGAGGAGGAAGGAAGGAGAGAGAGAGGAGAGATGGGAGAGATAGAGGAAGGGGAGTACCGGAAAGAGAAGGCATAGAGCACAATAGGCAGAGCGGAGACGAGGGAGAGAGAGGAGGGAAACGAAAAAAAAAAGGAGGAGGAGGAGAAGGAAAAGGGACGAATTTTTGTCCTCAGCCTCGACTCCGACCCCCCCCCTTCTTTTCTTCCGTTTGTTTGTTTGTGTTATGCCCGCGTCGGAATGCGCTGTGGACACATTCCGGACGGCCCCGGAATACCGAGTGCATCTGTTCCGGCGGCGGGGAATTCGGCCGTTGAAGGAAGGAGGAAAGTCATTTTGCTATAAGGGCCCGAATCTCTTAGAAGAAGACGCCTCGCTGATCCGTCGTTTGAAAGTAGGAAAATGTCGGCGTCGGTCGGAGTGGCAAAACGTTTGGCGTTGACATTTAAGGCGATGTGTTTCCTCTCTTTCTCAATCGCTCTCAGTTTCTCTCTCTCTCTCTCAAGTCTCTCACTCTCTCTCTCTCGTCTCACTCTCTCTCTCTCATCTCATCCCTCTCTCTCTCTCAATCAATCTCCTCTCACTCTCTCTTCTTCTCAAATCTCTCTCCTCTTTCTTCCTTCATTTTCTCTTCACTCTTTTGACTTCCTCCCTCTCCTCCACTCTCCCTCCCTCTCCTCCCATCTCCATTTTAGGAAGAGAAAGCCGACGAACGACCAACGAAGGAAGAAGCGAGGAGGCGGGGCGGCAAAAGGGGAGGAGAGCGGAGGAGGACGGCCCTGCCGCAGAGGCGTCGCCGGACGACGCTGACGAACGAGACGGCGACGCGGAAGTAGGCGATCGGACCGCCCGTCTCGGCGCGCGATACGGGGGCGATGGGAGGGAAGGGAAGGAGCGGAGGGAGGGAGGAGGAGGGAGGGAGGAGAGGAGGAGAAGGAGAGGAGGAGAGAGGAGAGAGGAGAGAGAGAGAGAGAGAGAGAGAGAGAGAGAGAGAGAGAGAGAGAGAAGAGAGAAGAGAGAGATGAGAGAGAGAGAGAGAGAGAAGAGAGAGAGAGAGAGAGAGAGGAGGGGAGGGGAGGAAGGAAGAGGGGAAGAGAAGGGAAGGAGAGGGGGGAGAGAAAAAAAGGCAGGGAGGGGAAGGGAGAGGGGGGAGGAGAAAGTGGGAAGGGAGAGGGAGATGAAGAGAGAAGAGGAAAAGAGAAAGTTACCTATACCTATACCTCCCCCAGGCGCTACCCCCGTTTACCGCTACCCACCGTTAACCATAACAACCTCAGCCAACCACTGCTTGTACCTCTCCCTCCCCTCCCCGCTCCCCCCTTCCCTCTGCTCCTCCCTTCCGCCCTCCCTCCTCTCCCTTTTCCCATCCTCCCTTCATCCCTCCCCCCCCTCTCCTCCCCTTCCCTCCCTCCTCTCCTCCCTTCCCCCTTCCTCCTCCTTTCCTCCCCCTCCCTTTCCCTCCCTCCCTCCCACTCTCCCTTCCTCCCTCCCTCCCCCCTTCCCTCTCCCCTCCCTCCCCTCCCTCCCCCCACGCCCACCGCCCCCCGCCACCGCCCGAGCACCGTGACACATTTCCGCCGTGACTCGGGCGTTATCGATGACGGATGCCAGAAAAAAACGTTCTTCCACGCTCCATTTCCTTCCTTCTCTTCTGTTCTTTTTTCTGCTTCTTCTTTCTTTCTTTTCTTTCGGTTCCGGGAAATGCGCGTGTCGTGTCATCTCCGACATACTTATCTCTTTCTTTATCTCTTCCCCCTCCTTTCTTTTTTTTTTTTTCTGTCTCTCTTCCCCTTCCTTCCTTTCTTTCTCCTCTTTTCTTTCTTTCTTCCCTCTCCTTCCTTTCTCTTTTCTCTCTCTTCCTCCCTCCCACCCTCCGGATAATACACACACCCGCGTCAGGATGCGTCATTTGATCCGCATAATGGAAACGAAGTCGGAATCATCGGTTTCGAACTCCTCCGCGAGATATGACTTTTCGGACGGCGAATTCGGAACCCGGATGAAGCCTACCTCCAGGACCCGCATTATCCGCTCCACGTTAATCAGATTCCCGAAAAATATACGAGAGGAATATTCCCCCTTTTTTTCGCAACCGGCTCGGGACAATTCTTTTTTTTCTTCTTTTTTCTTTTTCCGATCTGGACAATTTGAAAAATTAAATGATATTCAATATTCATATTTGTCTTTTTCACATTTTCACTGAAATCTAGGTTTTCATAAACGTAGAGATGAGAGAGAGAGGGAGAGGAGAGGGAGAGGGAGAGGGAGAGGGAGAGGAGAGTGAGAGAGGGGAGAGGGGAGAGAGAGAGGGGAAGAGGGAAGAGCAGAGAGAGATGAGAGAGAGAGAGAGGGGGGGGATACATACGACTGCATGATCCCCACAAAAACCGACTCCTTTCCCAGAGACTATTCTCGGACGTTATCTTTCACTTCCTCTGCCTTCTGTATCACGAGATATCACAGAACCACATCCGCCGGATATTTTTCCCTACCATTTGTTGCTTGAATCTCTTTCGTCGCGACATCTATTTCAAGCAGCCGGCGGACAGGGCACGATAGCGCCTCGTCACGTGACCCATCTTCCCCCCGGGACGCTGTGACGTCACCAAGGCTCGTGAGAATGGTGTCTCTCCCGGCAGCCCGTCTCATCCTGCAGTCCGGTCTACGTGTCGGGGGCTGCGACTCGCACAGGCAACAGCGTGTCGGGGGCTGCGACTCCAAATGCCACAGCATCGCAATCAGCCCCGCGTACACCTGCGTCGGCCGCCGATGACGTCAGCTCAACAGCTCAGCATGCAGAGCCGGGTCCCATGAGACTGCCCGCGCATGATTCTATAATTAATCGCTCCTGGAAGACTGCCCGGTCGTCATGCAACGGTCGGGCGGTGGAAAAGTTTCAAGTTAAGCGTCAGCCCTGCGCACAAGCAACAGACACACGCCCACAGACAGACAAAGAGGTAGATTCACACAGACGCAGGCAAGCAGACACAGACACACAGACAGAAAAACGCACAAAGACAGACAGACACACACAAACCGATTCACAGACACGAAAGCAAGCAGACAAAGGCACACAGACAGACTCACACGCACACAAGGTTCATACAAGTACTTATATAGACATTCCACGCACACGCACACAAATTTCACATACATTCTCGTGCGCACAAATTCACATACACTCCTCTCTTCTAACACCCCCACCCCTCCCCCTCCCCCTCTCGCCCCTGACAGGAAGCTAATTTCCTTTAATGGGATTTTGTCGTCATGCAGAGAGGCTTTTTGACCCGGAGGTGTCGCTGCACGCCCACCCGACGCCGCCCATGACAAGGGGGCTCGGATGTAAGTGTGATGCATGGGCTCAAAGGCGGGAGGCAGGGGATAGGAGGAAAAGGATAGGAGAAAGGGGAAGGGGGGGAAAGGGAGGGAAGAGGGAGGGGGCAGGGGAAGAACAGGGAGCAGAGGAAGGGGACAGGGGGGAAGACAAGGAGTAGAGGAAGGGGGATAGGGGGGGGGAGGGTGAAATAGGGAAGGGGGAGGGGACAGGGGTAAGGAAGAAGGGGGAAGGAGAAAAGGAGGAAGGGGGACAGGGTAAGGGGAAAGTGGGAAGGAGGGGCAAAGTGATGGGGGAAATGGGGTTACATATATAATGATTACTGATAATAATAATGATGATAGCACCTAAAAAAAATAAAAAATAAATAATAATAATAATAAATAATAATAATAAGAAGAAGAAAATAAGTGAAAAATAACAAAAAAACCCCAACCACATCAAAAGAAAATCAAACATACATTCATCATAAT
Organism: Penaeus vannamei; assembly: GCF_003789085.1. Taxonomy (NCBI): domain Eukaryota; kingdom Metazoa; phylum Arthropoda; class Malacostraca; order Decapoda; family Penaeidae; genus Penaeus; species Penaeus vannamei. The sequence goes on along the minus strand of NW_020869786.1, from coordinate 210,239 downwards.
TACCCGTACAATAATAACAACACGGCTATCAATCAAACCCACCAACAACTTATTAAACAACCGTTCCTTCCCCCCCCTGCCTCCCACCCTACTACCTCCCCTCCCCCCTTCCCCCTCCACTCAAACAGGGCCATCCACCACCCCCCCCCCCACCCAACCCCGACCCTCCTTCCCCCTTCCCCCCCATGACAAATGAGGGACGTGCAAACCACCTCATCCCTCACCGCCCCTGATATCACGGGCAATCAACCTCATACTGACTGATTCCCACCCTCCCCTACTACCTCCTAACCCCCTCCCTCTCCACCACCTCCTAGCCTCCTCCATCCTTAAAGAGATGATTTAGCCTCATAATAATCGTCGATTTAATCCAATATTCCATTCCCCTCTTTCTCCCTCTCCCCCTCCCCCTCCTCCTCCTCCTCCTTCCTCCCCCCCTTCCTCCTTCCTAAACGAACGTGAGACACGATGAAAATTAGCGTCGCCCTCCTCCCCTTCCCACCCACCCCCCCTCCCACCCTCATCCCCTCTTCCGAAGCCCCCCCCTCCCTCGACCCCCCTCTTCCCATCCTCTTTTTCTTTTCCTTTATCTCCTTCGCTCAACCACCGGAATTTTCTCTTGAAACGAACTTCTTTCAAGTGTCTATTGAAGGCGAAGGATGGGAAGGAAGAGAGGAGAAAGTAGAGGGAGGGAGGGGGAGGGAGAAGGGGAGAGGGAGAGGGGTAGAGGAAGGAGGGAGGGAGGGAGGGAGGGAGAGGAGGGAGAGAGAGAGAGAGAGAGAGAGAGGAGAGAGAGAGAGGAAGAAGGAGAGAGGGAGAGAGAGAGACAGAGAGAGAGGAGAGAGAGAGAGAGAGAGAGGAGAGAAGAGAGAGAAAAGAGAGAGAGAGAGAGAGAGAGAGAGAGAGAGAGCTGAGCACGACGGCAAAAAACACTCCCCAAAAGCAAAAAAAATAAAAAAAAAGAAAAGGAAAGAAAAAAAAAACAACGACTCCAAACAACAACAACAAAAACCACACAACCCAAACGAACGCTTTTCATTCCCCCATCAGACCCCCTTCCCCTCCCCCTCCCCATTCCCACCTCCTCTCCAACCATAAGTACACAAAAAAGAAAAAAGGAAAAAAGGAAGAAAAAAGAAAAAAAAGAAAACAAGACTAAAAAGAAAGAAAAAAAAGAAAAAGAAGAAAAAAAATACGCACGAAACTCCAAAAAAGAACCCAAGCCCGACCAAAGGATGGTGCTGCCATCTTGTGAGGATCCCCGCAAAGAAACCGACGGCTGCTATTAAGGAACAAGGTGAGGGTGAGAGCAAGGGTGAGGTGAGAGCGAGGGCGATGGTGAAGGTGAGTGAGTGAGAGCGAGAGCGAGGTTAAAGAGCAAGGGTGGGTGAGGTGAGGTGAGGTGAGGGTAAGTGAGGGTAAGGTGAGGTGAGGTAAGAATGAGGGTGAGGATGACGACGAGGAGAGAGATGGAGGGGAGAAGAGAAGGGGAAAAGTGAGAAGGAAAGTGAAGGGAGAAGGTAGAAGGTGAGGGCGCAAGGGGAAAGTAAGAGTGGGGGGGGGGGGTAGGGGAGGAAAGTGAGTGGGTATAGGAAAGAGAAGAGAAGAGAAGTGACAAAGAAAATTAAAGAAAAGAAAAAAAAAAAGAAAAAGAAAAAAAGAAAGAGACGAAACGAAGCGAAACGAGGAGAGGAGGAGGAGGGAGGGAGACAGAGAGAGAGAGACGAAGCAAGGATTGGGGCGAGGGAGGGCGCAGGTTTGTGTTAACACCTCCACGGACACCCACAGCATCATCGCCGCCCCGCCACACAGTGCAGGTCCTGTGGGCGAGCGTGAAGGCAGCTACTGTGGGGCTTCAACGACCTGCTGTTCTTTACCCCGGAGGTGAGAGGAGGCGGAGAGAAACGGGTGCAGAAGGATAACGAAGGGGAGGAAGCGGGGGAGGGGAAGAGGTGGACGTGCGTGTGAGAGTGAGAGGGAGGGAGGGAGGGAGGGAGGGAGGAGGGAGGGAGGGGAGAGGGAGGGGAGGGAGAGAGAGGGAGAGAGAGAGAGAGAGAGAGAGAGAGAGAGAGAGAGAGAGAGAGAGAGGAGAGAGAGAGAGAGAGAGAGAGAGAGAGAGAGAGAGAGAGAAATGTACCTACAAATCCACCAATTGCGTGAGCGGCTCTCCGTGTCTACCCTTACCCTACCCTACCCTGACTCGACCCAATCCACCCCCCCCAAAAAAAAAGGAAAAAGAAGAGAAAAAGAGCGACGAAAGGGGAAAATGAAGAAAGAGAAAAGGGAAAGGGGGAGAGGGGGGTGAGAGGGAAGGAGGAAGGTGGCATCGGTGGTCCCGTGAGAACCCCGTCCCCTGCGCCGCCAACGGGAGCTGTCGCCATGAGCTCGTGTCACTCTTAATTACTCTCGCGTCCAGGGCGATGCTATAAAACACATTAGCTCTTCCTCTACTTCGTAAGGAGGGTGACCAAGCACTCGGCGAAAGGGATGCGGATTGGAAGAGGAAGGGGGGAGGAGGGGCGGGGGGAAGGAAGGATGGAGGAAGGGTTGATGAGGGTGAGTGAAGTGAGGGTGGGTGGGGAGTGGGAAGGAGGGAGGATGGAGGGAAAATGGAGAGATGAAGGGAGGATGGGAGGGAAGGAAAGGTGGAGAACAAAGAAAGGGAGGGAGGAAAGGAGGGAAAGAGGAGAGAGGAAGAAAGAGAGGGAGAGAGGAAAAGCACTTCCAACCCACCCTTTCGTCTCTCCACCACCTTATCTCGAAAAAGAAAATCATCAATCGAAATACTCAACGACCCTATTTTTAGCATCAAACCTCTCACAATCAACCTCTAAAAATAAAAGGAGGAGGAGAATACAAACACTTACTTTCCTCGCCTCAATCTCTCTGAAAGCCTCATCCTCGTCTCCCGAAACAGCTTCTACAAAACACAAGCAAGTTTCTCTCTCTCTCTCTTCGTGTGCTTCGCTCTCGCCATTTTTCTCCCCCGCCCACTAATCCTCTTCTCTATGGCTATTCTCCTCGCCTCGTCTCTCTCTCTCATCTCCTCGCATCGATTTTCTATCCATCATCGGTTCCATGCTGGTTGCTCATCTCCCTCGCCCCCCGCACTCATCTTCTCCCCTCACTCACTTACCTTTCCCCACTTCACCCCAATTCTTCTTTCCCCTTCCCCTCACCTTATTCACCTTTTCCCCTCGCTCACCTCACTCACCTTTCCCCGTCACCTCTTCTCATTCATCTTTCCCCTCACCCACCTCATTACCTTCCCCCTCACCTTCTCACCCCCTCACTCACCTTCCCCTCAACCTCAACTCACTCACCTACCTCACACCTTCACCTTGTCACACTCATCTCACCTCCCTTCACCTCCTCACCTCATCCCTCCCCTCTCTCTCACTCACCACTCACCTTTCACACTTCACCTCCCTCACCTCACTCACTCACCTCCCTCACCTCACCTCCTCACCTTCACCTCCCGCACCTCACTTCACCTCCCGCACTCACTCACCTTCACCTCCGCACTCACCTCTTCCCTCACCTTCACCTCATCCATCTCACCGCATCTCTCCCGCTTTCCAATAACGTTCAACCCCAGTATAATCGCCACAGAAAAGTGAAAAAAATAAACAAACAAACGAGGAAGAGGGAGGAGGAGAAAAGCCAGTATTCCAAGGAGAAAGAAAGACTGAAATACGAACGTTCGATATACGGGAGAGGGAGAGAAGAGAAAGAGAAGAGAGAGAGAGAGAGAGAGAGAGAGAGAGAGAGAGAGAGAGAGAGAGAGAGAGAGAGAGAGAGAGAGAGAGAGAGAGAGAGAGAGAGAGAGCAGGCGAAGACTTTTCGAAAGAAGGGAGAACTTAGATCAAACTATCACGCTCCCCCCCCTCCCTCCACCCAACCCCCTGATCCCCCATTTGGTCTCCTTTACCTCTCCCTCCCACTATTCTATACAACCCAGATAGGAAGGATGGAGGGGAGGGAGGGGGAGGAGGAGGGAGGGAGGAGGGAGGGAGGAGAGGAGGAGGCGAGGGTGGAGGGGGGAGAGCAAGGGATCGCGGGAAGGAAAGAGACAGAGAGGGAAGACAAGAAGAAGCAGAGAAGAACAGAGAGAAGAGAGACTGGGGAGGATTGGAGAGGAGGAGGAAGAAGAAGAGAGGAGATGAAGTTTGGAAGGGAGAACTAGTATGGGAGGAGGAGGGAGAAAAAGGGAGAACTAGCATGGGGGAGGAGAGAGGGAGAGAAAAGGGAGAACTAGCATGGTGAAGGAGAGAGGGAGAGAAAAGGGAGAACTAGTATAGGGGAGGAGAGAGGCAGACGATGGAGAGACGGAGAAGGGGGGGGGCTCCCAGTCACCTCCCCGCCAAGCCCAGGCATCTCCCACAATGGACCAATTTGCCGCACGCCCTCTGATGAAGAAGGGAGAGAGGGGGAGGAGGACTAGAGGGTGGAGGAAAGATGGAAGGAGGAGAAATAGGGAGGGAAGGAGGAGATGAAGTAGGGAGGAAAGGAGGAGGAGGACAGGGAAAGGAAGGTAATACAGAGGCACATATTGGAGAGAGAGGGAGAGACAGAGACAAAGAACAGACAGGAAACGGGAGAGAGGAAACTGGCAGGAAAATGATGGAAAAAAGGGGAGAAAAATCCGGACAATTTTCCCGAACTCGAATTTTTAAGGAGCAATAGTCGCGAAGCAAAAAAAAAAAAAGAAAAAGAAGAAAAAAAAAAGGGGGGGGTATTCAGTCGGCGGCCCAATGGATTCCGTGCTTGCTCTTTACGAAAACAACGTTAATTTTGAGGAGTGAGGAAGGAAGAGAGAAGAGAAGTGAGGAGGAAGAAGGAGTGGGGAGGAGAAGGGGGAGGAGGAGGAGTGGAGTGAGGAGTAAGGAAGTAAGGGAGTGAAGAGGAGGGAGGAAAGAAGGAAAGAAGGAGTGGGAGGAAGGAGGAAGGAGGGAGGAAGGAAGGATGAAAGGAGGGGGAAGGGTGGAGGAAGAAGAGGGAAAGAAAGGTGGGAAGAGGGAAGAAGGGAGGAGTGAGGAGTGAGGAAGTAGGGAGGGAGGGAAGGAGCACAGGGAGAGGCTAGCCGTTCCGAATTGCATTTTCGAATTTTATGCTTCCGAACTGAACTATTTCTCGCGGATTACACACCGGGGGCCTTAGAGCGGGAACACTGCTTTGCGATTAGAGCGGAAGGCGAGGGAGGAAAAGAAAATGGGATTCGATAGGAGAGGAAGGGGGAAGGGGGAAGGGAGGAAGGGGGTAGGGAGAAAGGGGAAGGGGGGAGGGCGAGAGGGAACGAGGAGGGGGCGGAGGGACGAGGGAGGGGAGGGAAGAAAGAGAACGAGAGAGAGAGAGGAGAGAGAGAGAGAGAAGAGAGAGAGAGAGAGGAGAGAGAGGAGAGAAGAGAGAGAGAGAGAGAGAGAGAGAGAGAATGAGGAGAGAGAGAAGAGCGAAGAGGCGATGGAACTAACATTACCATTACCGATGATAATAAGGGCGCCCATGTCACCGTCTGCCCGGCCATTACCCCGCGCTATAAAAGCCTTTATTACAAACAGCGAGCCCCCACCCCCCCCATCCCACCCACCCCCGCCCGCACCGCGCCCCCGTATGACCGGAAATACCGCCATTTCTCAGGCCACATTATCAAATTGCCGAAGAAATGCAGGAGGGCGCCAAGGAGCTTTACCCTTCTCCTCCCTCCCCACCACCCTTTCTCTCCCCCCTTCCCACCAACCCCTCCTCTCTCCTTCTCTCCCCACCATCCCTCCTATCTCCCCCTCTCTCCTCACCAACCCTCCATATCCCTCTCCTCCCCACCAACCCTCTCCCTCTCTCCTCTCTTCCCACCAATCCCCTTCTCTCCCCACCAATCCCTCCTTCCTCTCCCCTCTCCTCACCAACCCTCCTTCTCTCCCTCTCCTCACCAACCTCCTTCTCTCTCCCTCTCTCCCACCAGCCCCTCCCACCTCCCCTCTCTCCCACACAACCCCCATCTCCCCTCTCTCTCCCACCAACCCCTCCTATCTCCCACCAACCCCAACCCATCTCCCCACCAACCCCTCCCTCCCACTTCCCCACGCCCTCTCGCCCATCTCCACAAGACCGTATCGCTGCCTCCTCGCTATCTGCATTATTGAGGGAGAAAGGGACAGCGAAGACGTTACACAAAATCATCTTTTTTTTATGAATGATGAATCGAGAACGACCTCGCGTGGCGTCTCGATGACAGATGCTCGGCGAAACGACCCGATTTTATGAGTCGACGGCGAGGGTCATTTAATTTGTAGAATCATTGCTTCCCTCCGCCCAGTGGGTGAGTGATAGTGATGGTGAGAAGGAAAGAGAGAAAGAGAAAGAGGGAGGGATTGGGAGGGACAGATGGAGAGATGGCGAGATAAAGAAAGAGAGAGAGAGAGAGAGAGAAAGAAAGAGAAAGAAAGAGAAAGAACGAGAGAGAAAAAAAGGGAGAAAAAAGAGAAAAAAAATTCTCTCACGTCACTCCCCCTCCATTCACCACAACAAACCCGCACTCTTCACTATACCATCAGAGCAACATAATTGATTTAATGAATCATCCGCCTTGTTTAACAGTGACATGACATACGGCCCACTGTTGATTTCCGCACTTACCGCATCTCTAATAGTCCCCTGGGCAATAAAGAGCAATAATAGAGCTGAAAAAAGGGTTCTTTGTTTAAACCTCTCGCTGCCTGACTCCGTGTCATCACATTACACAGAAATGATTACATGCTCTCTGGCTCTCGCCTTTAGTGCTACGGTCACACGAAAAGAGAAAGAGAAGAGAGAGAAGAGAGAGAAGAGAGAGAAGGAGGGGAGAGAGGAGAAGAGAGAAGAGAGAAGAGAGAAAGAGAGAGAGAAATGAGAAAAGAAGAGAAGAGAAGGAGAAGAGAAGAGAAGAGGAGAGAGAAAAAAAAGACAAAAGGAGAAAAAGAGAGAGAGAAAGAGAGGTAAACTAGAGTAGGAGAGGATAGCCTTAGCACTCTTCCGACGACCAGTCCCTAAGCCTTCACCCTTTCTCCCCTCGATACAAGGCCCACGCGACTCCCAGCCCTAACGCAAGCCCGTCCCCTTAGTTCCTCCTCCCCTCACCCACTCCTGCCTTCCTTCCTTCTCCTCTTCCTGTTTTCCTAACCTCTCTGCCCCTTTCTCCTCCTCCTATTCCTATTTCCCCTGTCTATTTGCCGCTTTCTCCTCTTCCTCTTCTTTCCCTATCCTACCCCTACTTCTACTCCTTCTCCTCCTCCTCCTCTCCTACTTCCTTCCTCCTCCTTCTCCTCTTCTCTTCTTCCTCCTCCCTCCTCCCTCCTCCTCTTTCTCTTCTTCCTCCTTCTCCTCTTCATCCTTCCTTCTCCTCCTACTTGTCTATATCAAGTGGCACTCGACAAACCAAGGGGTTCCCGTTTCTCGCATTGAGGGTGGAGTTAGATGAGTGGAAGGGGGGGGGGGTGGACAGGAGGAGTGGGAGGGCCTCGTTCCCCTTCAGAATAGGAGCGTTGCGGGAATGGGGGAGAAGGAGGGGGAGGAGAAGGAAGGCGTGGAGGTTGTGGATTAATGCTAACAACGCTATGGCCTCCCTTCCCCACCACACTTGGGGTGGGAAGGGGTGTGAGAAACATTCTTTATTCCACAAGCAAGAGAAATAACTCCCACCACCACCTCTTATTCTCCCCTCTCCCAACAACTCCCTCCCTCTTCCCACCAACCCCACCACCCTCCTCCTCCCCTCTCCCACCACCCCTCCTCCTCTCCTCTCCCACCCCCCTCCTCCTCTCCTCCTCCTCCTCCCCTCCTCCCACCAACCCTCCTCCTCCCCCTCTCCTCCCCCACACAAGACAATGTCGATTAATAGACCGCGGGAACCGAGACGGCCCGCAAACGTTGCTCAATGTGAACGGATAACTGAATACCGAAGATCGTTTAAACGTTTCAAGTACCGTTGTCACTGACCTCCACCCCGTGACAACCGGGTAACCTACATCACCATCACCATCACCATCACCATACCATCATCATCAATCATCATCACCATCATAATAATAACAATGACAATGTCAATGACAATGACAATGACATGACAATGAAATGACAATAATAATAATAATAATAATTAATAATAAATAATAATATAATAATAATATATACAATAACCATCAATCAATAAATAATAATAATAATAATAATAATAATAATAATAATAAGCATCAATCATCATCATCATCCTCAGAATGTTGAAGAGAGAGATTATTGCCCCATTACGGAAATCTGGAAACCTTGTGGAAAAAGTTTTCTATTCACAAAATAGAGAGAAAAAGTCGAAAATCTCTAGAACGTGTGGAAAGGCTGCACAGGTTACCTCCTCTTCCCCTTCTCACCGTAAAATACCCCAACCTCTTTATTCCCTCCCCTGCCTCCCCCTCCTTTGGCACTTCCTCTCCCCTCTCCCCACCCTCCTTTCCCCTCTCCCAACAACTTCTCCTCCCCTCTCTCCACCTTCATCACCTCCCCTCTCCCCCCACTCCTCCTCCCCCTCCCCCATCCTCCTCCTCCTCCCCTCTCAATCCCTCCTCCTCCTCCCCTCTCCCCAGCAACCTCCCTCCTCCTCCCTCCTCCCCACCTCCTCCTCCTCCTCCCCTCTCCCACATCTCCTCCTCCTCCCCTCCCCTCCCCACCTCCTCCTCCAACCACCTCCCACCTCCTCTCCGAGTTCCCTCCTTGGTACAGCCTCCATCCTACTTCCCTCCTTGGCACGTGCCCCTCATCTGCTTCCCTCCTTTCGAACACAGAACCCGGCATTGCCCTCCCCGGATAGGTATTTCCCTCTACTTCCCTTCATTATATTCCCTCCCACACTTCCCTCCCTCGGCATAGGTGCTCCCTCCCCCTTTCAACTTCCGGCAAGTGTGGTGGTTTGGCCTGCCCCTCCCCCCTCCCCTGCCCCTGTATCTTTTGTTTATCTGCGGGAACACGTGTGAACCGTGCGTGCGCGTGTGTGTCCAACGGTAAGCACCGCCGTGAGCGTGTGAGTGTGAGAATGTGAGAGTGTGAGAAAGAGTGAGGACGGGTGAGAGTGTGAGAGTGAGTGAGTGAGAGTGGGTGAGAGTGTCAGAAAGAGTGAGAGTGAGTGAGAGTGTGAGTGAGTGAGAGTGGGTGAGTGAATGTGAGTGTGAACGTGCGTGTGTGCGCGCGCGCGTGCATTTACCTGCGTTGTCGTGAGTGTTTACAGGAGTATGCACCTGCATAAAACCATGCACTTAAATATCTTTGTGTGCATACTTGTGTGTGGCCGTGTCGTACAGCTAGTCATGCACCAGTATACGTAGAAAGGAGATGGGAGGGGAGGGGAGGGGGAGTGGAGGGGAGGGAAGGGGGAGTGGAGGGGGAGCCAGACGGGAACGAAAGAGAGGGGGAACCCGAAGGTAAGGGGCGAGGGGAGGGGAGGGAGAGGGAGGGGGATGTTAGAATTGTAGCACACAGTCGAATTATTTATTAACGCAGGCCTTGTGACGACGTGCAATTAACAGCGCCCGAAGTATCGAACACAGCGGCGGCGGCGGCGAGGCGTGTGCGCGCCGCCGCTCAGTCACGTATGGGCCGAGAGTGCGCGCGAGCGGAAGTGGGGGCGACGGCGAATAATTATAAATGGGAGTGTTTCTAAGCCATGAGAGGAAGGGCAGTGGAGCGAGAGGTAAGGAGAGAAAGATGCAGGGAGGGAGGAGGGAGAGGAGAGAGGAAAGGGAGGGAGAGGAGAAGGAGAAGAGAAGGGAGAGGGAGGGAGAGAGGGGGAAAGGGAGAGGGAGGGAGTGGAGAGGGGAAAGGGAGGGAGGGGAGGGAGGGAGAGAGAGAGAGAGGAGAGGGAAAGGGAGAGGGAGGGAGGAGAGAGGAGGGGGGAGGGGAAAGGGAGAGGGAGGAGAGGGGAGGGGAAGGAGAGGAGGGAGAGGTGGGAGGGGGGGGGGTGTAGTGCGTAGGCTGCAGAGGGAGATCGATGCCAGTGGCGCCGTGTGGGAGAGTACTCCAAAGGCGGAAGGGAGAGGCAAGACGGGAGGGCAGGGGGGGGGGAGGGGGGAGGGGTGCTAGGGAGGGCCAGACGGCACCACCAACACTCGCAACATGCTACATCCCTTATCCCCCCCCATCTCTACCCCACCCCCCCCACTCCCACGTCCACTCCCTCCTCCTGTTCCAACCCCACCCCAGCCCACCACCCCACCACCCCCTCCCACCCTGACCAACGCACAGCCGCCCACGCCTATAGTCCGCTGACGCCCACACGCTCGCTCGCTCACGAAGGGGAGCTAATTAGGGGGCGAGGAAGGAAAGGCGGGGGGGGGGGCGCAAATCACAAAAAGAAAGAAAGAGAACACGAAGCTAAAACAAAAAAACAAAAAAAAAAAAGAAAGGAAGGCCAGAGAATGAGAAAAGAAAATAAAGAAAAACAAGTGACAAAAAAGCGAGAAAAAAGACAAAACACAAGAAAGAAAAGAAAGTAGAAAGCAAAGAAACAAAGAAAAAACAATACAATATAAAGAAAAAGAAAAAAAAGAAAAAAAGAAGTCAAACCACACAAAGAAAGAAATAGAAACAAAAGACAGACGAAAAGGCCAAAGAAACACACACACACACACGAAGAGGACAGAGAATCGGACTACCTTCCTCCAACTACTTGCTTCCTGCATAATAAATGGAAGCAAAAACCCGCCACCACAGCTGCGCCAAACATATGTCGGCCATAAACACCTTCCCATCGAAGACACCTGCACATGATCAATAAAATAGGCCTACGAAAAGGGGAGAAAGAGGGGGAAATGAGAGAAAGAGAGAGGGGGATATATAAGAGGATAAGGAAGGGGAGAGGGGGTTGGGAAGGAGGGGAAGGGATGGTGGGAGGGAGAGGGAGAGGAGAGGGAGAGGGAGAGGGAGAGGAGAGGGAGGGAGGGAGGGAGAGGGAGAGAGAGAGAGAGAGAGAGAGAGAGAGAGAGAGAGAGAGAGAGAGAGAGAGAGAGAGAGAGAGAGAGAGAGAGGACAGAAATGATTGCGTACCGATGCTACTAATGAGATGTATTCCCTTCTCATATTTCCCAGTCTCTCTCTCTCTCTCTCTCTCTCTCTCTCTCTCTCTCTCTCTCTCTCTCGTCCTCTCTCTCTCTCTCTCTCTCTCTCTCTCTCTCTCTCTCTCTCTCTCTCTCTCTCTCTCTCTCTCTCTCTCTCTCTCTCTCTCTCTCTCTCTCTCTCTCTCTCTCTCTCTCTCTCTCTCTCTCTCTCTCTCTCTCTCTCTCTCCTCTCTCTCTCTCTCTCTCTCTCTCCCCATTCCAATCGGCACATTCCCGAATTCCGAAGCGACCAGATGCCACTTCCTCTCTACGGATCCACAATTAACCGATGACAATGTCTCTCTAAACTTTGGTCTCCTGGCAACTCAAACCCCCTTCCTCCTCTCCCCTCCCAGTAATCTACCCCCTTCCCTACCCAAAACCCCTCCACTATCCCCTACTCCAAACCCCTTCCCTTTTCCCCTCACCGCTCCTTCCCTTACCCAAAACCCTTCTACTCCCTACCCCAACCCCTTCCCTTTTCCCCTTTTACCCCACTCCAAACCCCTTCCCCTTTTCCCCTCCCTCTCCTTCCCTTTACCCAAAACCCTTCTACTACTCCCTACCCCAACCCCTTTCCTACCCAAAACCCCTTCCCCTTTCCCCCTCACCTCCTACCTCAACCCCTTTTCCCTTTTCCCCCACCTCAACCTTTCACCCTTTTCCCCCACCCTCCCCCTTTTCCCCATCCCACACCTCAACCCTCCCCCTTTCCCCCCTTCCCCTTCCCTTTCCCCTTTTTCCCCATCTCCCCCACCCACGCCCCAAACCCAACAGCCCACGCTCCAGCCGCACGCTCTCTCCTGTTTACAACAATTAAGTCAACAAGCAACTGTACTTCAAGTGGCTTATTGGGCTCCCATTGCACCGGCTTATTCAGCTGTCTGCGTGTGATTATAATGGCGCTTTTATGGACTATGCACATTCGGGAACAGGCGCGCAGGCAAGGCACACACACACACACACACGCGCGAATACGTACGTACATGCATACATTCACATTTCGAGTGTTGGTTGGGTTTGTTCCATTTTTTTTTTCTTTTGTCTGATTTGTTTTCTTTCCCTAAAAGTTTATTTACTTTTTCTTATTTTTTTCTTAGTCTGCTCTCTCTCTCTCTCTCTCTCTCTCTCTCTCTCTCTCTCTCTCTCTCTCTCTCTCTCTCTCTCTCTCTCTCTCTCTCTCTCTCTCTCTCTCTCTCTCTTTTCTTATTTCTCGCTTTGCTCCTTTTGTGTGTTTTTTTTTATTATTATTTTCTCGCTCCCGTCTTTCTCATGTTTTTTTTTCTCTCACTTCCCCTTTCCTTCTTCTTTCCTTCTCCATCACTTTCTCTTTTCTCTATCTCCTTTCCTCTAACTCTACGGTTTCTCTTTTCGCTTCCTCTTCTCTCATTCCACTCTCTTCCATCTTTTTTTCTCACTCCCTTCTCTTATTTCCTTTTCTTCTCTCCTACTCTTCCTCCTATGGCTCCTTATCCTTAGTCTCTTCTCTCCCTTGCTATCTCCCCTCTTTCCTATTTCCCCTTTACCCCTCCCTTCATTATCTTTTCCCATCTCCCTCTTCCCCATATCTCACCCTCACCCTAAAATTCCCCCGGGTACACCAATCTCCCCTCCCCCCCTACCAACGCCCCCCTGTCCCTCACCCTTTCCTGACGACCCCGTTAATCCCCCCTCAACTATCTCCTACCCCCCCACCCCATCCCCGCCCACCACCCTCCCCTCCTCCCCCGCGTCTCCAATCTGCTGCTCCCTTGAGGAAAAAGAAGAGAGGGACTGATGAAGGGTTGTTACAGGAAGAGGGGAAAGCTAGGGTGCCGGGGCATCTATGTCAACGGGGGGGGGGGAAGGGGAGGGGATAAAGGTATGGAAAGAGGGGAGAAAGGGAGGGAGGGGAGGGGAGGGAAGGGGAAGGGGAATGAAGGGAAGGAAGGAAGGGTAAGGAAAAGGGTAAGGGAAGGGAAGGGAGGGAGGAGAGGAAGGAATAGAAGGAAATTGAGGGAAGGGGAGGAGAGAAATAATGTTTACGTGTGTGTATGTGTGCGTGCGTGTGTGCGTGCGTGTGTGTGTGCATCATGCGTGGACAGAGTGCGGGCGCCAGTAAAAAATAAAGACATAAAAAGCCAAACAAGATGACGCAGGCCTGGCCATAACACAACACGCACAAACACTTTACTCCATATAACGACCACTTCCCAAATCGTTCCCCTCCCCCCCCTACCTCCCCCCTTCCTCTCCCCAGCCAATAACAGCACAACATCACGACCATTCGCCTGTTAACGGTTTTCATTAACGACCGCCCGCCGGCCACATGGTTAAGCAGAGGTTACACACATATGGCTTATGACGACGGCGCCCCCCCCCCCCCTCCCCCTCTTCACCCCCCCCTCCTCACCCATCGAGACGATCTCAATTACCCGATATTACGCGAACATCGACATACCGACGCTGGGATCGCGATGGCCGGTTGCAGGCGCCGAGGATAAGGGTTCTGGAACATTCCGCCGCGACCGTTATCCTTCCCTCGATTTAATTGCACGGAGGGAATCGCGAGGTTAACTTTGGCGCGAGTGGCGAAAATGGCGCCTTCTGTCGCGCCGCTGGAAAGTTTGTATTTTCTTCAAGTTTCATTTTTTATTTTCATTATTATTATTACGCTTGTTGTCTTCATGTTTCATTAAAAAATATATTTTTCTATTATTACTCTTGTTGTCTTTCGATGTATTTTTTAAAAAGATTACTGTGAGGTTCATTATATAAATAAAATAACATATTTTTGGTAACTCTCAACTGCATTATCAATTTTCCAAACAACTTTTGTACATTATCCACATTTTCCCCATAATTGGAAAACCATATCTTCTACTAGCTTCCATTACCACAATACACTATAAACTGCACCTATTATTTATCTACAGAGTTCACAAACCTCTCCTTTTCGACTTACAAACTATAACCCTTCCCTCTCACCTCGAGGCAAAAACAACATAAACCCCAGTATCCTTCCGTAGCCTTTAAGGTCGCAATTCTCAGAAATATTTACCTGAATGCGTCACGGTTTTAACAGCTGACTGACTATCAATTCCGAAGATATGCGGTTACTATGGCAACTGCGGTAACATCAACACGTACCTGTGGACAAAAAGAAAAAAAAATACGTTAGTGTGTTTTATAGATTATGCAACAAGTAATTCATCAAGTGAAAGATACATTTGTAAATAATGAGTAAAAAAGAATAACGATAATGGTAGTCATAACAACGATAATAATGATGGCAAAAACACGAAAATGATGATGATGACAATGGTGATGAAGTTGATGATGATGATGACGATGATAATGACAATGACGATGACGACGACGATGATGGTAGTAATAATAGTAATAGTAATAATAATAATAACAATAACAATACGATAAAAATAAATAGTACGTCATTACGCTGATTTGGATATGATTAGCGTTATCGCCACTTGATAACGTCACCGCAAACAAATTCTATATCAGATAACAACATTCCAGTCAAACAAGGACAAGGCAATTGGGTGAATATACAATAAACACAACGAAAAGGGACACGAAAACAGCAAAACCTAGCTTAACCTAACCGACTCTCAAATGTCGCACGAAGCAAAACACAAATGCAAAGGTCAATAGAGGTTAAGAGAAGTCAGACCTCGGTGAGAGGGGAGGGGGGAGGAGAGGGGAGGGGAGAAGAGAGAGAGGGAGAGGGGAGAGAGAGGGAGAGGGGGAGAGGGAGAAAGGAGGAGGAAGGAGAAGGAGGACGAAACAGCTCTCACCACCGAATGAGTAAGCGCATAAAAAGGAGCTGACCAACCGTTCTGCGAGCAAGGAGGAAGGAAAAACAATTCGTGATCAGCTGTTTTTTATCGGCGCGTCACACGGGCACACGGCGTGCCACTTTAGTCCTTCTGCTCCCACGGCCAAAGGCTGAGAATCCCGTGAGGCTGTCCCGAGAGCGATGGGTCCCTCACTCAACGTATGTCCGTCGGCCAATTAAGACCAACGCGAAGCGGGGGGAGGAAAAAATTGTTTTGATTACCTTATTAACGGATACTGCCGGCGCGCACATGCATGCAACATACGCACATACTTGATCGAGATGAGAGAAAACAAACAGTCAAAACGCAAACACGCAAAAACCTACAAATCGAAACCACCGCGGGCGATTCCCCGAGGAGAACGGCGGATGGCACTTAAGCGACGCCCCCACGTCCCCCAAAGCGGCTTACGGCCCAAGTTCAGAGACTTTAAAAAAGCCTGTGGCGGAAGCCGGGGCCCCTCCAGGCCTCGCAGGAGCCGCTATATCAAGCTCTCTTTCCTATAAGCGTAACACATGGGCCTCGCTCCCGGAGTCATTGCTCGTAGCGGGCGGGGCGAGGCATGCTCCGGCATACATTACGGGGCGGGCGGCGCTGCGGCTCGTGATACGGCCAATGGGGCCGCTTATTTACAGGCCTCAGCGCCTCGGCGTCTGCGAAACATCTTCACGCCCGTGTTGATCACCGCGCGGCTTCGGGGGCGGCCGCCGCCGTCTCCCTCCCGCCCGCCAAACAAGAGGTCAGCACATTCGCCATGCGGCCGCGGCCTCAGTCGCTTTCTTTGTGCATATCAACTGTGCTGGTGCGCGTGCGTGCGTGTGTTCGCGCACGTGTTTTCCACGGTTAGAGTTGTCTCCACAACTACTTTACGACTGAGCAAATGGTCTTAAGGAGAGCGTCTCCAGGAAGTGCCACTACGCATTAGGTGCAAGAAACCTCTTGCAGCCTGCACGTCCTCCTTCAGACGCACAAAAGCGAACCAACAAAGCCAAACAAGTCATCATGGCCACCAAAAAAGCCCATCACCGAGCATGCACAGCTCATGCATACAAGCGCATCCGCCACGATGACCCAAGCGCGACTACCGCTGACACCCGAGACATGAATAGAAACCACGCGAGACCGAGAACCCTCGCTCGGGCTAATATGCCACTGACAAGAACATGACACAGGGCGACAAGGCGAGTCATGCTGGCTTCATTTCACGCTCAAAAGACGCGGTTGCCAATTGAACCGCCTCTGCCACCCTTGCTCCTTCTCTCCTGGGGAAGGCACAGGGAGAGGGACGCTGAAACACGGATACGTACAGAGGGACTGGGAATGTAGGTAAGTAGGTAAAGAGATGGAGATATAGAGAGGAAGGGAGAGTGAGAGTGAGAGAGAGGGGGAGGGAGTGAGTAGGAGGGAGAGTGAGAGGATGGGAGAGGAGGAAGGAGGAGGGAAGGAGGAGGAAGAGGAAGAGGAAGTGAGAGAGGGAAAAGGAGATGGAAGGAGGGAGGGAGAGAGAGAAAGAAAGAGAGAATGAAAGACAGAGCCAGCGAGCGAGCGAGCGAATGGCCCTCCAACCATCCAAGAGACAAACAGAGAAAGACAAAAAGGAGAACTTAGAAAACAAAAGAAAGGAGGGCCACCCCGCACAGCATCCCCAGCCCCCAGCAGGACAACCGCCAAGAATGCAAAATCCGCAACATGCAACATGTGGCCACCCGGACCTTGCTGCACACATAAACATGCACGCCCCGGGGTTGCGGAGGGCTCGACGGGGGAGGAGGGCGGAGGAGGAGATGGAGGACGGGGGGAGGGGAGGGGGTGGGTAGGTAACGCACGCGATACGTTAGGAAGCGAAATGCAGCGAAATGTGCAAAAGTGGCCGATATTCGGTGCAATAAAGGCAGGAAACCGAGTCAAAGGAAATACGAACAAAGATCAGTTTTTTTTTTTTTTTTTTTTTTTTTTGGGGGGGGGGGGGGGAGGTGAAAGGGAATTAATGGGAAGAACGGGGGGAGAGGGGTGGAGGAAGAGGAAGGGGGAATAACAGGAAGGATGGGAGAAGAGGTCGGAAGGAACAGAAAGGAGGCAAAAGCGAGGGAAGAGGTGCAGGGAGAAGGAGGGAAGGAAGTGGGAGGAGGGTAAGGCGGGGAAAGAAGGAAGCAAGGGAGGAGGAGGGGAGGAGAAGAAAGGAGTGGAAGAAAGAGGAGGGAGGAAGAAAGCGAGAAGGAGAAGGAAGCGGAAAAAATAAATGGAGAGAAAGAGACGGAGAGAAATAAAAGCGAAAAAGGAGAAAGAGAAGGGAGAAGAAAGTAAGACCAAGAAGGGGGAGACGGGAGAGGGAATCAGCTGATCTCCAAGCAACACTGGCGGACGAATAATTGCAGACACTACCCTCGCCAATGCAGTAATTAGCGCGCACTAATGAAACAAAGGAAAATAATGAGTAAACAGGGTAATGTTAACGACGAGGGATAAGTGAAGGGAGCATACAAAACAGAGAGAGTGTAGGAGAAGAAGAGGTAGAGAGGGAGGGAGGGAGAGAGGAGAGGAGAGGAAAAGGATGAAGAGGAGGGAGAGAGAGAGAGAGAGAGAGAGAGAGAGAGAGAGAGAGAGAAGAGAGAGAGAGAGAGAGAGAGAGAGAGAGAGAGAGAGAGAGAGAGAGAGAGAGAGAGAGAAGAGAGAAAGGAGGGAGGGAGAGAAAAAAAGAAAGAAAGAGACGAGAATGAATGCATCAAAGTTTACAAAGTAGGAAGACTAAAGAGAATTGATGAAAGCTATTCCAGGGTGAGGAGTAGGGATATAAAGAAATGCTGAACGGATAAAAATGAGGAATGTGGAATGAACTGAATTAATGAGGGAGGGAGGAGGAAGGAGGGAGGGCAGGGAAGGGAAGAGAAGAAGGAAGAAGGAAGAAGGGAAGAGAGAGAGAGAGAGAGAGAGAGAGAGAGAGAGAGAGGAGAGAGAGAGAGAGAGAGAGAGAGAGAGAAGAGGAGAGAGAGAGAGAGAGAGAGAGAGAGAGAGAGAGAGAGAGAGAGACAAGCGATCGAGAGAAGAGAGGAGGGAAGGAGGAGATAGAGGTAGAGAGGTGAAGGAGAGAGGATACAAGGGTGAGAGAGGGTGGAGAGAGAGAGGGAGAGGGTGCAAGGGAACGGAAGTTGAGCGAGGCCAGCGTGACCTGGAAAAGCGGCCGGACAGGTTATCAGGTCCTGGGAAAAGGGGCGTCCCTCGCAACGCATATACATGACCGACGAGTAGAGGTGTAATGGAGGGAAAGGGGGGGAAGGGGGAGGGAAGGTAGGAGGAGAGGAAAGGGTAAGAGAGAAGAGGGGATAGTTGTAGAGGGGAGAGGGAGAGGGGAAGGATAGAAAAGGGAGTAAGGGAGGGA
>NW_020869786.1:176913-186913 GCF_003789085.1 Penaeus vannamei | reverse complement strand
AACCTTTCAGGGCGCCAGACGGGGGTCGAGGC
Source organism: Penaeus vannamei (assembly GCF_003789085.1). Classification (NCBI taxonomy): domain Eukaryota; kingdom Metazoa; phylum Arthropoda; class Malacostraca; order Decapoda; family Penaeidae; genus Penaeus; species Penaeus vannamei. Next base: position 186,881 of record NW_020869786.1, on the reverse strand, counting down.
CGTCGATTCCTTCGCTCCTTTCCAACAATAACACCCTCGGGATTCCTCGGGTTTTATTACGTTTCTTCGCCGGACACTCAGGCTCTCTTTTATTTCTTTCTTGATGTCAGTTGTTTGTTTGTTTGTTTGTAGTAGGCCTACCTGTTCATTCATCCATCCATCCTTTGTCTTTCTTTGTCTTTTGTTTGTTTAGTAGGCCTACCTGTTCATTCATCCATCCATCCTTCTGTTTTGTTTTTTTTCTTTGTTTAGTAGGCCTACCTGTTCATTCATCCATCCTTCTGTCTTTCTTTCAGTGTTTTTTTTTTTTTTTTTTTTTTTTTTTTTTTTTTTTTTTTTTTAGTAGGCCTATCTGTCCATTCATTTCCTCCATTCTGCCTTCTTTCTGTGTTATGTTTTTTGTTTGTTTGTTTAGTAGGCCTACCTGTTCATTCATCCATCCATCCTTCTGTCTTTCTTTCTGTGTCTTTATTTTATCATCTATTATTATTATTTTTTAGTAGGCCTATTTGCCCATTCATTCATCCATCCTTCTGTCTTTCTTTCTGTGTCTTTGTGTGCCTGTCTGTACGTTTGTCCGCCTCCTCATTTCCCCCTCTCACCTATTCACTGAAGCGCAACCGGGACGCAAAATACAAAAGATGAGGAGGATGACTCAACCTCATCAACGTATGCCTTTAGCGCGAGGAGGAGGAGGAGGAGGAGGAGGAGGAGGAGGAGGAGGAGGAGGGAAGAAGAGGAGGGAGGAGGAGAGGAGAAGAGGAGGAGTAGGAGGAGCTGAAATAAGAGGAGGAGGAGTAAGAGGAGAATGTGGAGAGGATGTGGAAGAGGAAAAGGAGAAGGCGGAGGGGAGGGAGTGGTGGATGTGAAGGAGGAGGAGAAATTATGAGAAAGGAAGAGATGGTGGAGAAGGTGGGGAGAGGTAAGGAAAAACGAAAAAAGAGAGGTGGCAAGGGGGAGAAAGAAGAGAGTGACGACGAAAAAAGAAATGGCGGTGAAAGAGTAGGGGGAGAAACAAAAGAGAAAAAAAAGACGGTAAGGTCGATAGGACAGGAAAAAGGAGAAGGGAGGGGAGGGGAGGGGAAGGGAGATAAAGGGATGACTAGAGACGTTATAGAAGGGGAATTGATAAGAGAAGGGGAGGGCAGGTTAGAGAAGGGGGAGGAGAGTGGGAGGAGAGGGGAGAAGAGAGGAGAGAAGGGGGAGAAAAGGGGAAAGGGAAGAGAGGGGAGAGAGGGAGAGGGGAAGAAGGGAAGAGAGGAGAAAGGGGAAGGAGGGGTTAGAGAAGGGGAGACAACGCCAGAGAAGGGGAGGAGCGAGGGGAGAGAAGGTAAAGGCGGGAGGCGAGTACGCAACCGCAAGCAGGATGCAAGCATCACTTCCCTTCCGTGGGGGCACCGATGGGTCTTCCAGGACACGGCGGGAAATATAAGCGGGCTTCGGGGGAGGAAGGAGGAGGAGAGAGGGGTTAGGGAGAGGGGGGAGGGGAGAGGAGAAGGGGAGGGGAGAAGGAGGGGAAGGGGTTAGGAGAGGGGAAGGAGGAAGGAGGGGAGTAGGAGAGGGAGGAAGAGAGAAAGGGAAAGGAGGCGAGAGCGTAGGTGAGGTGGAGAGGGAGGCGTGAGAACAGAAGAAGGGAGAAGGAGCAAGAGAGGAAAAGAAGGAATGAGAGAAAGTGACAATGGAGGAAAGGAAGAAGAAGCGAAGGAATAAAAAAAGAAGCCAGCAATAAGCATTTGTATACTACTTTACTCCTTGGATATAGATTCATTCGTCTATCCTTGCTTTACCCAAGCATAATCGCTTATTCCCGCCCCCCTCCCCATTTCACGTCAAATAAGTCAAAAGTTTATAGACGAGGAAAATATCAATATTATGCCCATTCGAAGCAAGGTAAAGGAACCAACAAACAAAACCTGATAAAACTCCCCAACCTCAATGCAAACAAACACATAAACAAACAATAAAGACAAAACAAAACAAGAAAAATAAACAAAACACCCAACACCCCCTATCGACGATAATGAAACCGAGAAAACAAAGAGAGAAAAAACGAGAGAAAAAAAACTTCAAAACAAAAGGAAGAGTTTGAAAAAAAAAAAGGTTTATCCTGGAGCATCCGTGATCTGAACCGGCCATTCATCACCCTCCCGACCGCCGGATATCAATTTTCCCTTTCCTAAGTTCCTAATACCCTCCCACTTAAGACCCACCTAAGAAAAAGGGGAAAGGAGGGAAAAGAAAAGAAGGTTTCTCTTGACTTCGTCCCATTTTTTCCAGAGATTTTCGGACGAGGAGAAGGAGGAGGAGGAAAAGGAGGGGGAGGGAGAGGAAGAGGAGAAGCAGGAAAAGGAGGGCGAGGGAAGGAGGAGGAGGAGGAGGAGGAGAGGAGAGGAGGAGGAGAAGGAAAAAAAAAAAAGTAGGAAGATGAAAAAATGAGCCTGAGGAAGAGGAGGAGGAGGAGAACGGCGAGCACGTCCAGGAGGGAAAAGGAGGAGGAAGAGGAGAGAACAGATTCTGCTCCCTTTTCCTTCCCCTCCCCGCCCCACCCACCCCCCGATATCCCTCCATCATACGATAACGCAGACATAATAAGAAAGCAGAAAGAAAACGTCGATATTTATGCCCGAAATAATTCAAAAGAGAGAACGCAACGAAAAGAAAGAGCCAGAGAGTGAGAGAAAGGGAGCGAAAGAGCGTGAATAATAGAGAGAGAGAGAGAGAGAGAGAGAGAGAGAGAGAGAGAGAGAGAGAGAGAGAAGAGAGAGAGAGAGAGGAGAGAGAGAGAGAGAGAGAGGAGAGAGAATGTGGTAGGAGCAGCAACACATAGCCTTCGCCACTAGATATGAGAGATGAGAGAGAGAGAGAGAGATGAAAGAAGAGAAAGAGATCAGAGAGAAAGACGAAGATAGTAAGAGATGAAAGAAGAGAAAGAGAAAGCGATGAAAGAAGAGAGGGAGAAAGGCACGCGCCAAGGGGGATGTTAATAATGCGATCTTTATTAAGCTGTAGATCTCCCCCTAAATAGGACACACGAGAGGAACGACGTACCTAAACCCGTGCAGGAATGTAGCCTCGTGGAGGGGGAGGGGGAAGAAGGGGGGATAGGTGGAAGAACTGGGGGGGGGAAATTGGGGGGTCAGGGAGAAAAAATGGAGGTTGGGGAGGTTGAGAGAGGAAGAGGAGAGAGAGAGAGGAGAGAGAGAGAGAGAGAGAGAGAGAGAGAGAGAGAGAGAGAGAGAGAGAGAGAGAGAGAGAGAGAGAGAGAGAGAGAGAGAGAAAGCAAGCAAAGGGTGAACAGGTACGTATTTGGGATAGGTTCAATACACGAACAAGGAGAGGAAAGGGGGGGGGGGGCAAGAAGGAGAGTAAAAAAACAACGAAGGAGAGAGAGAGAGAGAGAGCAGAGGAATAAAAACGAGAAAGGCGGCGACAGCAGAGAGAGAGTGAGAGAGAGCAGAGGAATAAAAGCGGAGAAAGGCGGCGAGAGTTAGAGAAGAGAAGAGAAGAGAGGAGAGGGGTAAGGGTAAGAGGGGTCCCGCCCATGGAATATTCAGCTCTTCACGGTAACGAGTCTTTTAGCGTTATTAAGGAAAGAGTCTAATAACACCCGTTTTTTTCTCTTAAGGTTAAAGGTGTGTACACAAGAAACGCCTTTGGATTTGCGCGTTCGTCTCCTGATGCTGCGGCGAGGTTTCATTACATAAAAGAGCGAGAAGAGGAAGAGGAAGAGGAAGAGGAAGAGGAAGAGGAAGAGGGAGGAAAGAAGGGAAAGGGGAAGAAGGAAGAGAGAAGAAGGAAGAGGGAAGGGGAAAAGTGGGACGAGAGGAAGGGCAAGGAGAGGAAGGAGACGAAGTGTGAGGAGAGGAAAAGGGAAGAGAGGCGAGGAAGTGAGAGGAGACGAAAAGGGAGAGGAAGAGGAAGCAAAAGAGGGAATAGAGGGAATAGAGAGAGGAGGAGGAGAGGGACTAAAGCTAGAGGGAGGGAGAGATGAGAGTGGGATAGGAGCCAAGAGGTTTAGGAGGATAAACTCTACAAGCTCATACACAATCCACTGTTTATGAAAGTTTGCAAGTGAACAAGTAGGTGTAAGTTCGTAAGCAGACTGATTAGAAAAAAAGATAGATAGATAGATAGATAGAGATAGATAGAGAGACAGAAATACAGATTTAAGTACAGAGGTAGGGAGGCAAAAAGAACAGAAAAAGAAAAAGGAAGGCTGCAAAGGCTAGTCCCAAACCGCCTTCCCTTCATGCTGAATAACCCCCTCCCAATCCCCCTCCCTCTCTCCCAACCATATCCCCTCACCTCCTCCCTCCATCCCCCTCTCCCATACCCTATCCCCTCCCCACTCCCTCCCTCCCTCCCCTCGTCCCCCTCTCCAACAAACCTTCCCAATTTCCATTCCCGGACAAGAAGAGCGGCGACCATGCAAAGAATATGAGGTCCTTCCCCTCTTATGAGATATACACCCTTCCCCTCTTTGGCTCGCTTATGAGATGACCTCTGCCTCATGGACGGGAGGTGCCATTCAGCCTTAGGAGGAGGAAGGAGAAGGAGGGAAGGAGGGGGTGAGGGGAGGTCTGAGAGGGAGGGAGAAGGGGAGGACAGGAAGGGGTCAGGAAGGGAAAGGAGGGAGAGAGAGAGAAGAAAGGGAAGGAAGGGAAGGGAAAGGGAAAAGGAAGGGAAAGGAAGGAAAGGAAGGAAGGAAGGAGGGGAGCAAAGGAGGAGGAATGAGACGATGGGAGAGAGGAAAAGTAGGAAAAATTAGACACAAAAAGAGGGAAGGAAGGGACGGAAAGAGAAAAAGGAAACACGGGAGAAAAGAGAGGAATAGTAGAGATGGAGGAGGAGGAGGAGGAGGAAGAGGTGGAAGGATGCCTGGTCCGGCTTATGAGATCGCTCCGCTTTATGAAATGCCTCGCTTAATACAGTTAAGGCGATGCTCGCTCATACTGAATAGTCGAGGGCAACATCTTTTTTATTTCTTAAGAGGGAAGAGAAGAGGTGGGGGTGAGGGGTGAGGGTGAGGGAAGAGGGTGGGTGCGTGGGGGTGAGGGAAGAGGAAGAGAGAGCGGTGAGGGAAGAAAGGTAGGAGTGGGGGTGAAGGCAAGAGGGGAAGAGGGGTTCGGGGTGAGGGAAGAGGTAGGAGTGGGGGTGAGGGAAGAGGTGGGGTGGGGGTGAGGGAAGAGGTAGGAGTGGGGGTGGCGGTAGAGAAGAGGTGGGGTGGGGGTGGGGGTGAGGGAAGAGGTGGGGGTGGGCTTCGAGGGAAGACGTAGGAGTGGGGGTGAAAGGAAGAGGTGGGTTGGGTGGGGGTAGGGAAGAGGTGGAGGTGAGGGAAGAGGTGGGTATAGCGGTGAGAGAAGAGGAGGGGGTAGCGGTGAGGGAAGAGGTGGGGTGGGGTAGCGATGAGGGAAAGAGGCGGGGGTGGGGTGGGGGTAGCGGATGAGGGAAGAGCGACGGGCGTGGGCTTGAGGGTAGGGATAGAGGATAGGGGTGGTATGTGTGTAAACGAAAGCTAATATACAAAGGCAAGAAAAAACTTGCCAGTGTAAGAAAAAAATATTGACGATGTTGATGTTGATGAATACGATGCTAAAGATAACATGATGACATGTTGATGAATGAAAGATGACATAGTGATAAAGATGATAGAAGATAACCGGATGATGATGATGATAGCGAAAGGAAACACAAAGAAAGAAGGGGGAGAAAGAACCCCTTGGAGAAAGAGAGAGAGAAGAGTAAGGGTAAGAGAGAAGAGAGAAAAAGAGAGTGAGAAAAAGAGAGTGAGAAAAGAAGAAGAGAAGTAAGTAGAGAAAGAGTGAGTGAGAGTGAGAGTGAGGAGTGAGATGAGAGAAGAGAGAGAGAGAGAGAGAGAGAGAGAGAGAGAGAGAGAGAGAGAGAGAGAGAGAGAGAGAGAGAGGAGAGAGAGAGAGAGAGAGAAAGAGAGAGAAAGAGGAGAGAGAGAAAGAGAGAAAGGAGTTAAGAGAGAAAGAGTGTGAGAAAGAGAAGAAGAAGAAAGAGAAGAGAGAAGAGAAAGAGAGAGAGGAGAGAGAGAGAGAGAGTAAGAGAGAGCCTGTGCCTCATTTTAAGGGTCGGCGGCCGAATCGATCTCCGGCACCGAGCAGCGCTTCTAATAAACAATCTGGGTAAGGAACCCCTCTTATCCCTCCTCAAGAGACCGGCCCTTTCACCCAACCTACCTGCCCGCCCATCCTCGCCCCCGCCCCCGCCGCCGCCCATCCTCCGACCGCCGCCCACCCACCGCCCCCTCCCGCCCGCACACCCGCTTTCTTGCACGCCCACGTATCGCTTAACGTCCCCTCTACCCTCCATGCCGCCCATCCTCCGCCCACTCTCCCGCCCGCCCGCCCACCGCACCCGCTTTCTTGCACGGGCCCACCTATCGCTTTTACGTCCCTCCGCCCTCCATGCGCGCCCACCCCACCCGCAGCCAAATCCGCCTATCTGCACGATCGGCAAATATGCAGCAACACACCCTCCACGCCACCTTACCCATACCATTACCTATTCACCCCCTTTGCACGCCCTCTTCACGCCCAACAGCATCCACCCCAAGCCCACTGTGATCCCACCGCCCCTTCGCCCCCTCTGTATTCTTCTTTCATTCTTCATTCTTCATTATTCATTCCTCATTCTTCCACGCAACGCCCATCAAAGCCCAACCACCAACAAACGCCCACCGCCCACAAATCTATTTTTTGCGAACGACACACAAGATCTAACTGCAATCCAACCACGGAATGAGACGCACACTACAATCAAAGATCCTTCCTAAAAAGATCTATATTCCCCTAAAAAAAAATAACTACACCTAACAACAACAAAAACAACAGCAACAATAACAGCAAATAACTACACCTTCTACAACAAACAAACAACAACAAGCAAAAACTACACTTTCTAACAACAAACAAAAAACAACAACAGCAACAATAACACCTAACAAAAAACAAAAAAAACAGCAGCAGCAATAACAGCAAACATCTACACCTTCTAACAAAAACAAAAACAGCAGCAGCAATAACAGCAAACAACTACACCTCCTAACAAATAAAAACAAAACAGAAAACAACGCAGCAGCAGCAGCAATCCAATAACAGCAACAAAAGCAATCTCCGAACCATAAAACCGACGCCTGCGTATGCAATCTCCCTCTGTTCCCGACCCCGACCCAAGGTTTTCTCGCTCGACCCGATATCCCGGCGCTGGAAGAGGTGGAGAGGGGGAGGGGGCGGTGGGGAAGAGGTGGGAGGGGCGGTGGGAGGGGTGAAGAGGGGGGTGAGGGGAGAGGGAGAAGGGGAATGGGCGGTGAGGAGGGTTGAAGAGTGGGAGGGAAAGAGGGAAGAGGGAAGGGGTAGGAGAGGGAAGGGCGAGGGAGAGGAGAAAGGAGAGAGGGAGAGGGAGAGAGAGATGAGGAGCAGGGGAATGGTGGGGGGGGAGAGGGAAGGAGAAGAGAAGAGGGGGGAGGGGGAGGGGAGGGGAGGGAGGGAAAGGAAAGAAGGGCAAGCAATAAAAGCTTCCGAAACATTCTCCGAACCGACTATTTCCTCCGGTTTGCGGGCGGAAAACACGGGTGAATTCTTAAGGAACTCGAATTTCTGTCGCTGTCACTGCCGTATCGCCTTTTTTTTCCTGCTATTATGTTAATGTTTAAGGTCACGGTTTTGGTATTATCATCGTTTCTTCTTCTTCTTCTTCTTCTTCCACCTCTTTTTCTCCTCCCTTCCCTGTTTTTTTCTTCATCTTCTTCGTCTTCCACTCTTCTCCTCCTCTCCTTTTTCTCCTTTTACTTCGTCTCCTCCTTTCCTCTCCTTCCTTTTTCTCATTTCTACTTCTACTTTCTTACTCCTCTTCTTCTAACTCTCCTTCTCCTTTTCCTTCATCATCCTTCATTTCTTTTTCTTCTTCTTCTTTCCTCCTCCTCTTTCTAAGAAGGGATCCTCACATACTACCGACTTACACAATATCACATATAATAAAAAAATAAATATATAAAAAAATAAAAATACAATCCATCCCAACGAAAACGAAAAAATATATATATAAACAAACCATACGATTCCCAAAAGGGTAAAAAAAAAAAAAAGGGTTGAACCGTTGACCTCCTCTAACCCCCCCCTCTCCTCCTCCTCTCCTCCTCCTCCTCCTTTCCTCTTCTCCTCCTTCCTCTCCTCTCCTTTCTTCTCTCCTCCTCCTCCTTCCTCTTCCTCCTCTCCTTCTGCCCTCCCTCCTCTTCTCTTCCTTCCCTCCTCCTCCTCCTCTTACCTTCCTCTTCCTCTTCCTCCTCCTCCTCTTCTCTTCCCTCCTCCTCTTCCTCCTCTCTCTCCTCCTCCTCCTCCTCCTCCTCCCTCTCCTCCTCCTTCCTCCTCCTTCCTCCAGGACCCTCATCCTCCCCCCCCCCCCAACCCCGACTGACTGCGGTTATTAGGAGAGAGAGAAGAAAGGCGAAGCAAAGAAAGCAAAAAACAAGTAAACAAGACGAGAGATCGAGCCGAGGAGAGACTTGAGGCTTGTTTACAGAGCGAATTATGGCGAACTTAATTGATTTCTGAGAAGCCCAATCCACTCCTCCTCCTCCTTCCACCAGCACCACCTCCCCCTCCCCTTCCACCAGTACCACCTCCTCCTCCTCCTCTTCTCCTCCTTCCACCACCTAATTATTATTATTATAATACTGTGATTATTATTGCTCTTCCTCCTCCTCCTTCCTCTTCCTTCCTCTTCTTCTTCATACTCCTCCTCCTCCTCCCCCCTCCTCATTTTCTTAGTCCTCCTCTTTCCTCTTCTTGCCACTAATCACAACACCCCTTTCCTCCCCCACCCTCTCTCTCTCTCCCTTTCCCCTCCCCACCAAAATTTCTTGGTGCTCCGAATCAAAGAAGGAAGAAAACACGACGATGAAGAAGTAGAAGTAGTAGTAGAAAAGTAGAGAAGAAGAAAAGGGGAAGAAGAAAAAAGTAGAAGAAGTAAGAAGAAAAGAAGAAGGGGAAGAAGAAAAGTACAAGAAGAGAAGAAACGGACAAAAAGGACAAAAGAAGAAAATAAGGCTGGGAGGAGAGAGAGAGAGAGAGAGAGAGAGAGAGAGGAGAGAGAGAGGAGAGAGAGAGAGAGAGAGAGAGAGAGAGAGAGAGAGAGAGAGAAGAGAGAGAGAGAGAAGAGAGAGAGAGAGAGACAGAGAGAGAGAGAGAGAGAGAGAGAGAGAGAGAGAGAGAGAGAGAGAGAGAGAGAGAGAGAGAGAGAGAGAGAGAGAGAGAGAGAGAGAGAGAGAGAGAGAGAGAGAGAGAAGAGAGAGAGAGAGAGAGAGAAAGAGAAAGAGGAGAAAGAGAAAGAGGAAAGAGAGAAGAGAAAAAGAAAGAGAAAGAGAAAGAGAGAAGAGAGAGCATTACCAACTCCCTAATCGAAGTCTGTTTGCAAGACACGGCGGCACGCACAAAGGCCACATTAAGACGGCCAAACACCGAGTCTTCTGGCCAAACGCTTATTGACACTGTGCCACCAATTACAGGGCCAGGAGAAGACCGTAAACAATTATCAGGAATGGAGGATATTTTGTTCTTTCATTAATCTATTTTTCTTTTATTTATGTATCTATCGATCTGTTTACCGCTTCGTTGCCTTTCATTCCAATTGTTTTATTATCGATTTGTTTACCGTTTCGTTACTTTTAATTCCATTTGTTTTTTTTTATCAATTTGTTTACCCTTTCGTTTTTGTTTTTATTATCGATTTTTTTTATCGTTTCGTTACTTTTAATTCCGTTTATTTTATTATCGTTTCTCATATATCTATCGACTGGCTTACTCTCTCGTTACTGTTTTTATGTATCAAATCATATATCTATCGACTTCACCCTTTCATAATTTTTCACTACATCTCGATTCATTCACCACGAAGATGTTTTTCCTAAAGATATCACACTTCACACGCTATCTTAAGAGCCATCA
>NW_020869786.1:166913-171913 GCF_003789085.1 Penaeus vannamei | reverse complement strand
TCGGGCTTAGGAGGAGGGGGGGGAGGGGGGAGGAAGGGATGTGTGGAGCAAGGGGTATAGGGGGGAGGGGGAGGGAGGGGATGTGTGGAGCAAGGGGTATAGGGGGGAGGGGGAGAGGTAGAGTGCCCGCCAATCCGTCACACTTCCAACAGGATATGAATCACGCACACAAGACCTCAATTTTGTAATGTCTTTTCACTGTCCCCGTTGGGCGCAAACCTCTTCATGCCATTACGGGGTGCGCAACCATCGCTCGTTTCAACACGTTTCTTTCAATTCTTTCGAGAGAGAGAGAGAGAGAGAGAGAGAGAGAGAGAGAGAGAGAGAGAGAGAGAGATGTCGAGAGAGAGAGAGAGAGAGAGAGGAGAGAGAGAGAGAGAGAGAAAGAAATGAGTCACCGCCGATTCCTCCGCTCCGATCTCCTCAAAACTTAATCATCTCAATCTTAACCTTTTAATTAATCTCAAACTTAATTTTTCTCTCTACGTCAAGACACGACGGGAAGCTGCATTTCCGACTCAAATTCTTGCGCCATAAAAGAAAAAGAAAAAGAAAAAAACATACCTCTCTCTCTCCCTCCCAATTCTGTCTTTCGAAAAAAAAAAAAACAATGAGACATCAATCTTTCTCCGTATCTTACCTTTTTACCTAAAAAACGACATCATTAGTGTCCGATAATGACGCATGTCCCACGGTTAGATTATAAAGATAACGAAAAAAGAAAAAGAAAAAAGAAAGAAAAAAAGGGAGAAAAGAAAAAAAAAGAAAAAAAGAAAAGAAAGAAAGAAAAAAAATAAAAAAAAAGAAAAAAAAAAAGAAAAGAAAAAAAGAAGAAAAACGAAAGAAAAAAAAAAGAAAAAAAAAAAGAGAAAAAAGAAAAAAAATATGAGATAAAAGAAAAAAAAAAAAAGAAAAAAAAATCTACAGGCATTCCGCCCTCTTTTTGTGGCATAGAACCCGCACGAAAGGAGTATCAGCATTCCAATCACCGGCCGAGTCGTACAAGGAAAAAAAATGTCAGGAAAGTAGCATATCGTGTCCAGCATTCCTCCGTACACTATATCTCACTTATATTTGTGGGTTAGGGCGGAAGAAACCCACTACACACAAACGGGGTTTATTGAAATGCCAGGCGACTTATTGAGACACGGGTTTATGTACAGTATACTTGTAAGGCAAAAGAAACGGAATATTTTCAGTGTAACGCCGCTAAACAAACAAACAGCTCGCTTTTCGATCAACAAAACCAAACACAAACAATAATGGTCATACCCCCATTTCTAACAAACAAAGAGCAGACAATCATGATCATACCCCCGGATTCTAACAAACAAACAGCAAACAATTATGACCAAACCCCCGGATTCTTTCTTTGTCCGCTGTAATAATAATACGTACTTGTCTCGCGTCACATTAGGAAAAGGATGTCGTTGCATCCTCGCGGTGACTCAGGGAGACTCCTTCACACTCATCTTACTCATCGTCGGGACGTTCCGAGGACAGGACGTGAAACGCACTTCTGTAACGCGAGTTTGGGGGGGAAATTTTCTGTATCCATTCGTCCGATAAGAAGCCGAAAGCTCCCTTCCTCCTGTACTTCGACACAGGGACTTAAAACATTACTTAAACATTAACTAACATTAACGCACACAAACCTCTCCTCATAACTTACATTGGAACCCCTTGCAGCCACGCCACGAAACCGAAAACCTTCCGACGACGTATAAATATACCCAAAGACGTACGTAAATGCCCGTGCACAGAGCTCACAAAGGTAGGCGACACTGAGACACACTGACGCACGACCCACGCATGTAATCGCTTATCGGACAATCTTATCTGGCTGCTTATATGCTGATAACAGGAGTAAGCGCCCCTGCCCGATAGCGACGCCAATGTGTCACCTGAATATAACGCTGCTGAGGGTGTAGCGGCTGGTCTCTCTTACTCAGGAAAATACCTTAATGAGTCTGGTCTCTTTCACTCAGGAAAATACCTGGTCTCTCTCTTTACTCAGGAAAATACCTTAATGAGGGTGTCTCGACTGGTCTCTTTCACTCAGGAAAATACCTTCATGCTCTACATCTGGTCAGCCATAAAAGGCAAAATTAGTCCGCGGGATTTAAGAAGACTCGTATATCGGGAAGATGAAACTGCTCGCCTGTAATCTCGACGAGACGCACTGCTCGTTAGTGTGTAATCGCTTATTAGACTCGCTCACGGGATCCGCCACGAAATGCCCAGAGGTCACTTCAACTTCCCTTTCCCTTCACTTCTAATCTCAACTTTATATATATATAAACACCTCTCCCTACCCTTACCATTTCCCTCCCCCCTCCCCTCCCCCATCCTACATTCTTGCCTTCCCCCCTCCCGATTCCCTTATCTCGCCTCCCCACTCCCTCCTCCCAGCCCCAACCCCTTCCCCCTCTCTCCACCCCCCGCCTCGCTTCCCACCCCCTCCGCGCCCGCCTGGTGAACGACACACGAGATCCGAGAGCCGGGATCTGTTCTCGCGGAACGTTTTGGGGATCGAGTTGCGGCCGGAGCACCGCCAGCTCACCCGCGATCTCCACCCAGCACACGAGAAACAAAATTTAAAGAAGAATTATATATGTATCACCCAACCCAACAAGAAGCAAAAATAAAGAAAAATAGAAACAAAAATCAAAAGAATTATATATACATCACCCAGCACCCAACAAGAAGCAAAAATAAAGAAAAATAGAAACAAAATTAAAGAAGAATTATATATACATCACCCAGCACCCAACAAGAAGCAAAAATAAAGAAAAAAATATATCCTACCACAAAAAAAGCTAAAACCCTAAACAGATGATACAACAAGTAACTCCAACATCTCAATTTAACCGGCAGTGCTAATCGCCAAATACTTATAGCATCTCCCGACACAACTCCGCGGAGGGTTCACGCCCGCATTAAAAATTCACCAGCAGACGATTAAGAGAAAAGGTCATCAAAACGGAACCAACTGGGGAGAAAAAACTACCCTCCCCCTTCACCCCCCCCACCACTCTCCTCCCCAAAACACACTCGCTCGTCTACAGCTTTTAAGGANAATATAAATAAACCCAATGAATAAAAAAAGTACCGATGCCAAGCTTATTAATGCTGATGCCAAAAATAAACAAAGGGATTCGAGGGCCCAGCGTACTCAAGAAATTATGAGTTTTGTTTTGATTGAACACCCAAAGCTTTACCTAATTTGAGTGCTAATGAATTCAACGACGATAATGCTAATGCTAAGTGTGTTATTTCGTATTCAATTAGTAAAAGAAGGGAATTGATAGTGTAGAATAGGAGAAGAAGGAGAAGAAGGAGGAGGGAGAAACTGGAGAAAAAGACAAAGATCGGTAGATAGATAGAGGAGCGGTTTATGGATAATAGGATAGATTAGATAGATAGATAGAGATTAGATAGAGAAAGAGGAGAGAGGAGAGAGAGAAGAGAGAAGAGAGATCGAGAGAGAGAGAGAGGATGAGAAGAGAGAGAGAGGAGAGAGAGAAAGAGAAGGAGAGAAGGAGAGGAGAGAGAGAGAGAAGAGATAAGAGATGAGTGGAGGAGAGAGAGATAGGGAGAGAGGATGAGAGAGAGGAGATAGAGGGACGAGGAGAATCGAAGGAGAGATGACGAGACGAGATTGGAGAGATGAGAGAGAGAATGAGATAGAGAGAAAGTGAGAGATTGATAGATCGAATAGGTAGATAGAGAGAGAGAAATAAGAGAGAGAGAAAGGACCATAGAAAGAAAAAAAAAGAAACAGATAAAAAATGATAATAAAAAAAGGGAGAGCAGAGAGTTAGAAAAAAAACTGGCATTGAGCAAGAAAGGACAGAAAAAGGAGGACATGAATAGAAGAGAAGAGGGACATAGACAGAAAGGAAAAAGAAAATGGCTAAAAGAAGAGGAAGAGAGATAGCCTAAGATAGAAAAAATGACACAAAATATAAAGAAAGAGAGAAGGACGAGAGGGCAAAGGAGAATAGAAAGGTAGGAGGTGTGATAACGTATCTATATATATATAGAGAGAAAAGAAATACAAAGAGGAAAGGAATTCGAATAAAGGAGAAGAAAGGGGAGATAGTAGAGAAAGAGGATAAAGGGAGAGAAAAAGATAAAGGACGATGAAATGAGAGGAGAGGGGGGGAAGGGGCCGGTACTACTGCATGGCTTTTACCTTTAACTTATATGCCTTATAATGATAATTTTAATGATAAATGTGATAAAGATGATGATTATGAGTCATAATGAGAATCATTACTATCATTATTGTTATTGTTATTATTACTAATGTTATTATTATTGTTATTGTTATCATTATTACTATTATCATTATCATTATCATTACTATTGTTATTATCATTATTGTCATTATCATTGTTATCATTAATATTATTATTACTACTATTATTATTGTTGTTGCTGTTATTATCATATATATTTTATTATTATTATCATTATATTATTATTATTCATTATTATTATTATATTATTATTAATCATTATTATTATCATTATTATTATTATTTATCATTATGTTATTATTATATTATTATTATTATTATTATTCATTATTATTATTATATTATTTATATTATATTATATTATTTATTATATTACTATAGATATTGTCATTATTATTATTATATTATTATCATTAATATTATTATTATTACGACTACCATTACGATCATTATCATTATCATTATTAATGCTGCTGTTGTTTTTGTTGGTGTTTTTCTATTATCGTGATTATCATCATCCTCGTTTTTATCAGCATCATTATCATTATTGTCATCATCACTATCATTATTGTTATCATTCATATCATTATTATTATTATTATCATTGTTATTATTATCATTATTATTATTATAATTATTATTATTATTATTGTTATTATTATCACTACTACTATATTTATTATTATCATTATTGTTATCATTATTATTATTATTATTGTTATTATAATAATTATC
>NW_020869786.1:141913-156913 GCF_003789085.1 Penaeus vannamei | reverse complement strand
TATTACTCGATTATTATTATTATTATTCCCTTTATAATAACAATAATGAATATAATGATAATACAATATATGATCATAACAACACACAACATATATGATAATAATAATAATAATAATAATAATAATGAATAATAGTAATATATAATAATGATAGTAATAATATTATATAATAATAATAATAATGATAATGATAATAATAATAATAACAATAATAATAGTAATAATCATTATTATTATTGTTTTGTTACATAAAAAAATAGCAATAATTACTATCATTATTGGTATCATCATTATAATCATTATCATCATCATTCTTATCTTACTCTATTCTAATTATTCTATTATTGTTTTTTATATTTTTTGCTAATTTCCATTATAAGTGTTATCCTATTATCATTATTATCATAGCTATTGTCATTATCATTTTATCATTTTGCATTATTATTTTCATTACTATTGCCATTATCATTATCATTACTTACATTATTGGTAATAATATTTATATTATATCTATCATATCTATATTATTATTATCATTATCGTTATCATTGTTATTACAATTTTGATTATCTTTATTATCATTATCAACATTATTGTTGCTATTTTTATCATCCTCATCATCATTATTATCATTATTATTATTATTAGTATTATATTATAGTATTTTTATTATCATTATTATTATTGTTATTGTTATTGCTATTGTTATCATCATCATTATTATTATTGTCATTGTCGTTATATTTTTTTGTTACTATTATCATTATTGTTGTTATTATCATTATTATTATTATTATTATTTATTATTTATTATTGTGTTGTTGTTGTTTGTTGTTGATTTATTATTATCATTATTATCTTTATTACTATTATTATCATTATTAATATTATTGTTACTATTATTATCATTGTCATTATTATTATCTTTATTATTATTGTCATTGTCACTGTTATTAACAGTATTATCAATATTGTTACTATTATCATTATCATAACTATTATCATTACTGTCGTTGTTGTTAACATTACTTTCATAAATATTTCATCATTCATCATATCATTATCATGATCTTTGTTATCATTATTATTCTATTTCATTTGTTATAATCATTATGGAATTAATTGTCATAATTGTTATCATAATAAATATCGTTATCATTTTAATTGTTGATACCATTATCATTATCTTTATCATTATCATCATTTTTTCATTATTACCACTGCTATAATTATCCTTATCATTAGCATTGTTATTGTTAATGTTGTAATTACTTTTATTGTTATCAATATCATCATTACTACGTTATCATTATTAGTCTGTTATCATTTCTATGATTATCTTTGTTTTTATTATCGTTATGATTATCATTTTGTTGTTGTTATCATTATCATTATTGTAATTGTTATCATTACTATTATCTTCATTTTATTATCATTATTATTGTCTACATCACCATCGCCATCATCATTAACATCATTATCATTGTTATCAATATAATTTCATTCATATGATAATCATGATTACTTTTATGATTGTTACTTATATCATTAATATCATGATTATCAATATCATCATCATCATACATATTGTCATAATAATAATGATGATAATGATAATAATAAAAGAATGATAAAGATGATTATAAGAATGATGATTGTTATTGTCATTACTATCATTATCTTTGTTATTACTTTTACTTTAGTTTATTTTATTACTGTTAGTAGTAATATTAGTATCATTAAGGATAATGACAGTAATAATGAAACTAAAAATAACGATACCATTATTGTCATTATCATTATCGTCATCATTATTATTATTATTATCATTATTATGATTGTTATTAATATTATCATCATTACTATCGTTATCATTATAGTTGTTATCATTATTACAATCATTATTAGTACTATCATATATTTATTTATTTATATCATGGTCATTATCTTTATTATTATGACTATTATAGTACTATTATAATTGCTATCATCATCATTATTATCATTATCATTTCTATTAAGACCATTATCACTATCATTATTATTGTTATTATCATTATTACTATAACAGTTATTATCATAATTGTTACTGTTTTCTCATTAATATTTTCATTATCGTTATTATCATCATCATTGTTGTCGTTGCAGTTTATATTATTATTATTGTTATTATTATTATTATCATTATTATCATTATCATTATCATTATTATTATTATTATTATTATTATTATTATTATTATTATTATTATTATTATTATTATTATTATTATTATTATTATTATTATTATTATTATTATTATTATTATTATTATATTATTATTATTATTATTATATTATTACTATACTATTATTTTTCATTGTTATCATCATACTTATTATTATCATCATTACGTTTATTACTGTTATCATTATTGATATCAGTTTTAACACTATTAGTATTGTTATCATTATCAATATTATTCATATCATCATTATTATTACTATCATTACTTTTGTTAATATGACTATTGATATTATTGTTATTATTATTATCATTATTATTATCATCATAATCATTACTATGATCATTATCATTATTATCTTTTATATCATTATTACCATCGATATCATTACTGTTATTATCATCATTGTTATAATTATAATTCTTATAATTTTCATTGTAATTGTTACTATGATCGTTGATAGTATTATCATTATTATTATCACTGTAATTGTTATTTATTATTTTATTATATTATCATTATTATTATTATTATTATTATTATTATTATTTTATTATTATTATTATATTATTATTATTATTATATTATTATTATTATTATCATTATATTATTATTATTATTATTATTATTATTATTATTATTATTATTATTATTATTATTATTATCATTATTATTATTTTATTATTATTATTATATTATTATATTATCCATTATTATTATTATTATTATTATTATTATTATTATTATTATTTATTATTATTATATTATTTATTATTATTATTATTATTATTATTATTATTATTATTATCATTATTATATTATTATTATTATTTATTATTAATTAATTATTATTATTATTATTATTATTATTATTATTATTATATTATTATTATTATTATTATTATTATTATTATTATATTATTATTATTATCATTATTATTATTATTGTTATTATTATTATTATTATTATTATTATCATTATTATATTATCATTATTATTATTATTATCCATTATCATTATTATCATTATCATCATTATTATCTCATTTTTTAATCACCAGTATTACTATTTCTATTATCATTATTATAATCACAGTTATTACCATTATTAGTATTATAAACTTTATCATTATTATTACAGTTATTATCATTATCAATATCATTACCGTTATCATTATTATTAGTTATTATCATTGCTATTATTTTCATTATCATTATTATCATTATTATTGTTATTGTTATCATTATTATTTCTGATATTATTGCTGTTCTTATCACTGTTGTTGTTATTGTTGTTGTTATTGTTGCTGTTATTATTATTATTATTATTATTATTATTATTATTATTATTATTATTATTATTATTATTATTATTATTGTTATCATTATCATTATCATTATCATTATTATTATTATCATTATTATTATTATTATTATTATTATTATTATTATTATTATTATTATTATTATTCATTAATATCATCACTACCATTTTTGTCATTGTTATGATTATATTTTCATTAATATTGCTATCATTATTATCATTTTCATCATTGTCAATATTTTTATCACTATCATCACCATTATTTTTCATATCACTATTGTCACTATCCTTATTGTAGTTATCATTATTACTATTATTGCCATTATTACTATCATCATCATTATTGTTACTACTATCTTTTCATTATCATTTTAAAAATCATTATTATCCTCATCATTATTCATTATTACCACTATTATCATTATTGCAATTATGATGATAATAATAATAATAACAATAATTACAATGATGATGATAATGATTATGATGCTATTATCATCAATACAGTTATCATCATAATTACTATAATTTTCCTTATCGCTATGATTATCATTATTAATACTACTAATATCACTATCATTGTTATTATCGTTATCGATGTAATCTTTATCAATACTTTCATTACTATCATTATCAGAATTGTTGTTATTATCATCATTGTTATCATCATAGTCATTATTACTATCATTATCATTATTATCATTATAATTATCACTACTTTTGTTATTGTCATCAGTTGATTTTATTTTCATTATAATTTTTGTTACCATTACTATTATCACCATCATTATTATTCTTAAAATTATTATCACTATTATCATTACTATTTCTGTTATTGTTATCATTATTGATATTACTACTATGATGATTCTTATCATTATCATAATCATTATCAATATCATTATTACTTTTAGTTGTAGTATTGTTTAATCATCATTATCATAATATTTATTGTTACTATCACTATCACTATCATTATTAATACTATCAATATTATTGTTTTTGACACTATTACAATCAATATCACTGTTAAAAGGATCATTATCAATATCATAATTGGATAAGAAATTTATACAGTTAATACAAATAAGTAAAAAAAAGAAATAATAAAGGGTTCATTTGACAGATACAATTGCAAGCTTCAGTTTCTTATTAACTAATTATTTTAATTGGTTTAAGGTTTATTCTTATATAAGGAGATTTCTTTTGTAATCCTTAAGAAATTTCTTGTCTGTTTTACTCTTTTTTTTATTTGTTTGTTTCTATTTTTTTTTCTTTTTGTTTTTTTCCTTAATGATCCATTTTGTTTGTAGTTCCTATTTTTTCTCATTTTTCTCTATCTTTGTCTCATCTTCCCATACTTCTGTCTTATCTGTTCTTTCTCTTATCTTTCCTTCTTTTTTATTTTCTCTATCCACTCCTTTCTAATGCCTTTATCCACCTTTCTCGTCTGTTTTAGCTATTCACTTTCGTATCCCATTTCCGTATCCAATCTCTTTCTTCTCCTATTATCCTATCCACCTTTTTTCTTTCTCATTTCTCTATCCAACTCTCTTCCTACCCCATTCCTCTATCCGATCCCCTTCCTATCCTCCCTTCCCCCCTTTCCTACCTATCCCATTATCTCTATCCATCCAACCATATCTATTTATCCACCTTCTTCCTATCCCATTTTCCTATCCAATTCCCCCTCCCCCCTTTCCTACCTATTCCATTATGTCTATCCTTCCTCCTCCAACCATATATATTTATCCACCTTCTTCCTATCCCATTTTCCTATCCAATTCCCCCTCCCCCCTTTCCTACCTATCCCATTATTCTCCATCACCCAACCATACTATTTATCCACCTTCTTCCTATCCCATTCTCCTATCCATTCCCCTCCCCCCTTTCCTACCTATCCATTTATCTCTATCCATCCAACCATATTATTTATTCCACCTTCTTCCTAATTCCAACCTTTCCTCCCTATCAATTCCTGCTTCTCTATCCCATTCCCTATTCCAATTCCCCGTCCCCCCTTCCTACCTATTATGTTTCCTCCTCCTCCAACCATATAATTTTATCACCTCTTCCTATCCCATTTTCCTATCCAATTCCCCCTCCCCCCTTTCATACCTATCCCATTATCTCTATCCACCCAACCATATCTATTTATCCACCTTCTTCCTATCCTCTCTATCTACTATCCATCTGCCACTCCTCTGCTTCCTTCTCTTTAATTCTCCTTTTGGGTATACTTTGGGAATTGCGGTAGACTGTTATTAATATGGAGATCAAAGCCTACGTTGGTGGGAGGAGAGAGAGAGAGAGAGAGAGAGAGAGAGAGGAGAGGGAAGAGAGGAGAGAGAGAGAGGAGGGAGAGAGGAGAGAGGGAGAGGAAGAGAGAGGGGAGAGGGAGAGAGAGGCAGGGGAGAGGGAAGGGAAGGGGGAGAGGGAGAGAGAGGAGAGAGAGAGAGAGAGGGAGAGGAGAGAGAGGGAGAGGAAGGGAGGGAGGAGGAGGAGAGGAGGGAGGGAGGGAGGTGGTGGAGAGAGGGGGGAGAGAGAAGAGAGAGAGAGAAGGAGGGAGGGGGAGGGAGGAAAGGGAAGAGGAGGAGGAGGAGGGAGGGAGGGAGGGAGGGGAGGGAGAGAGAGGAGAGAGGAGAGAGAGAGAAGAGAGGAGAGAGAGAGAGAGAGAGAAGAGAGAGAGAGGGAAAGAGGAGAGAGAGGAGAGAGAGAGAGAGAGAGAGAGAGAGAGGAGAGAGAGAGGAGGAGGAGGGAAGGAAGGAGAGGAGAGGGGAGAAGAGAGAAAGGAAGGAGAAGGGAGGAGGAGGGAGAGAGAGAGAGAGAGAGAGAGAGAGAGAGGGGGAGAGGAGGGAGAGAGGGAGAGAGGAGAGAGGAGAGAGGGAGAGAGGGAGAGAGGAGAGAGAGAGAGAGAGAGAGAGAGAGAGAGAGAGAGAGAGAGAGAGAGAGAGAGAGAGGAGAGAGAGAGAGAGGAGAGAGAGAGAGAGAGAGAGAGAGAGAGAGAGAGAGAGAGAGGAGAGAAGAGAGAGAGAGAGAGAGAGAGGAGAGAGGAGACAGGGAGAAGAGAGGGAGGGAGGGAGAGAGAGAGAGGAGAGAGAGAGAGATGAGAGAGAGAGAGAGGAGGAGGAGAGGGAAGAGGGAGGAGGGAGAAGGAAGGAGGGAGAGGGGAGAGAGGGAGAGAGAGAGGAGGAGAGAGAGAGAGAGAGGGAGGAAGGAGGGGAGGAAGGAGAGAGAGAGGAGGAGGAGGTGGAGGGCGAGAGGAGGGAGAGATGAGGAAAGGGATGAGAAGGGAGGAGAGAGAGGAAGGAGGGAGGGGGGAGGGAGAAGGGAAGAAGGGAGAAAAGGAGGGAGGGAGGGAGGAGGAGAGGAGAGTGAGAGGAGGAAGGAGAGAAGAGGGAGAGAGGGAAGGAGAGGAGAGGGAGAGGGAGAGGAGAGAGGGAAGAGAGAGGGAGAGGGAGGAGAGGAGTTGAGGGGAGAGAGAGAGAGAGAGAGAGCGAGAGTGAGAAGAGAGAAAAAGCAAAAGAGAGGAAGACAATTGAGCGAGAGAAAAAGCAAGAGAGAGAGAAAGCGAGGAAAGAGAACACGGAAGAGAGAAGGAAGAGCGAGAGAAAACAAAGATATATCAAGCAAGAAGAGAGAGAGATGCATCGAGCAAGACAGAAAGCAAGAGAGAGAGAAAACGAGAGAGAGAGAGATATCTCAAGCGAGACGAGAGAGAGAGCAAATGAGAGAGAGAGAGAGAGGAGAGAGAGAGAGAGGAGAGAGAGAGAGAGAGAGAGAGAGAGAGAGAGAGAGAGAGAGAGAGAGAGAGAGAGAGAGAGAGAGAGAGAGAGAGAGAGAGAGAGAGAGAGAGGGCGCGGTCAACACATCGCTAGGATCAATAGAAATGCCTCTCATCACATACCCAGATAAGTTTAATTGGTGATGACGCTTTGATCTCGCAACTCAGGCATGTGTTGAATGCAATATTGCCCGGACAACCTCCTCTGGGCCCCTCCCCCCCGCCACCTCCACCCCCCTCCCTCTTCCTCCCCCCTCCTCCCCCTCCCTACCCCCCCCCCCCTCCCCTCTCTTCTCGTGAACGTTCTATCCTGGTAACTTTATCCATGTATACCTAGCCCACCGTCATAGAATTTTTCGTGACCAAGTTTAAATGAGCCGCAGCGCCTCGCCTGATATTCTCTTGGGCGGCGTCCTGCTGGAGGAGGACCGCGGGCGTACGCGCTGGGTATACGGTGGGCGTGAGGGGTTGCGTTCGTGGGGAGGGGGTCTTTCTTTGGTGGGCGTGGGTGGAAAAGATAGGGAAGGGGAGGGGGGTCTTTGGTGGGCGTGGGTGGGAAAGGGAATGGGGGGGTCTTCTTGGGTGGGCGTGGGTGGGAAAGGGAAGAGAGGGGGTCTTCTTTGGTGGCGTGGGGTGGGGAAAAGGAAGGGGATCATTTGGTGGGCATGGGTGGGAAAGAAGGGGAGGGGTCTTCTCTGGTGGGGGTGGGTGGGAAAGGGAAGGGGGGGGGGTCTTCTCTGGTGGGCGTAGGGTGGGTATCGAGGGGGGTCATTGGTGGCGTGGGTGGGAAAGGGATGAGAGGGTCCTCCTGGTGGGCGTGAATGGGAAAAGAAGGGGGGGGGTCTTTTGGTGGCGTGGGTGGGAAAGGGATAGGGAAGGGGGGGGGGTCTTCTTTGGTGGGCGTGGATAGGAAAAGGGAAGAGAGGTGGGTCTCATCTGGTGGGCGTAAGAGTGCGTATCGAGGGGGTCTCCTCTGATGGGCGTGGGTAGGAAACGGGAAGGAGGAAGGAGGGGAAAGATGGGCGTATGGATAGTGGGTGGTGGTTGAGCGAGTGGGCGGGTTTTAAGATCCGTGGGTGGGATTTAGCTCAGTGGGCGGAGTTAGGATCAGTGGGCGGTCTGAGATCAGTGGGCGAGGTAAACGGGCGGGGATAGGGAGAGAGGTGGAAAGGAGGAAGAGAGAGAAAGAGAGAAAAGAAAGAAAGAGAGAAAGAGAGAGAGAGAAAAGCAAATAGAAAGAGGAAAGAAAGAAAAAGAAATAGAGAGAAATTGAAGTGAGAGAGAGAGAGAGAGAAGAGAGAGAGAGAGAGAGAGAGAGAGAGAGAGAGAGAGAGAGAGAGAGAGAGAGAGAGAAGAGAGAGAGAAGAGAGAGAGAGAGAGAGAGAGAGAGAGAAAGAGAGAGAGGAGGGAGGGTGGTATGAGAGGAAGAGACGAGAGAGAAGTGAGATGAGAGGAGAGAGGAAAGAGAAAGAGAGAAGAAAGAGAAAGAGAGAAAGAGAGAGAGAGAGAGAACGAGAGAGAAACAAAAATCGGCGGAAAATAAAAGAAAAAAGTACACGTGAATTTCGTTTTGTTTCGGTGTGTTCGCAAAAAAATATTTAAATCAAGAGAAACTGTTTGATGAATTGTGGACAAGATACAAGCAAAACTGTGCCTCACAATCGCACAAAATCATGCACAAATTCCCGCAGATCATGACCGATACATACACCAAATCATGTAATTATTTTCCGAAAATAAATATATATTTTTTTTATACTCTCATGAAAATGTCAAGCGTATTGTATAATCGTGTTGGGTATAATTAACGGATAAATAGAGGAATAGATAAATAGATAAACAGACAGACATATAGATAATTAGATAAACGAATATATGAATAAGTAAACAAACAAATAAATTCATTCGCAGATAAATAATCACAAAAATAGACAAACAAGCAAGAACAACGAAAAAAAACAAACAAAAACAACGAATAAAAACAAACAAAACAAACCAAAAAATAAACAAACCGATAGATAAAAAAAACAAACAAACTAATAAACAACTGAAAAAAGAAAAACAAAAGGTTAAAAGTCACGACAGGTAAATGGCACGGAGTACGGGGCGTGACGTCATCGCCGGAAGAAGGAGGAGCATATCAATGATTCAGATCAACAGGTGCGACGCCGCCCACCCTCGCTCGGGGCGGTGATGAATGGGTTCGTGGGCGGGACGCGGTTGGGGCTTCCGCTTGCACGATGGGCGGGGTTGTTGTGATTATATATATATATATATATATATATATATATATATATATATATATATATATATATATATATATATATATATATATGAATAGAAAAACACAATACCGTGTTGATACTATGGTATAAAAACCCACATTGCACAAACTAGATTTATTGAGGAAAGTGAGACAACAGTTTCGGAATCGTGGGTTTTTCTACCATATATATATATATATATATATATATATATATATATATATATATATATATATATATATATAATATATATATATATATATATATATATATATATTATATATATATATATATGAGAGAGAGAGAGAGAGAGAGAGAGAGAGAGAGAGAGAGAGAGAGAGAGAGAGAGAGAGAGAGAGAGAAGAGAGAGAGAGAGAGAGAGAGGAGAGAGAGAGAGAGAAGAGAACAGGACAGGGCAGAGAGAGAGAGAGAGAGAGACAGACAGACAGAGAGAGAGAGAGGAGAGAGACAGGACAGGAGAGAGAGAGAGAGAGAGAGAGAGAGAAGAGAGAGAGAGAGAGAGAGAAGAGAGAGAGAGGAGAGAGAGAGATGACAGAGAGAGAGAGAGAGAGAGAGAGAGACAGAGCAGAGAGAGAGAGAAGAGAGAGAGAGAGAGAGAGAGAGAGAGAAGAGACGAAGAGAGAGAGAGAGAGAGAGAGAGAGAGAGAGAGAGAGAGAGAGAGAGAGAGAGAGAGAGAGAGAGAGAGAGAGAGAGAGAGAGAGAGAGAGAGACAGGCAGAGAGATAGAGAGAAAAAAAAGAAAGATAGAAAGAGAGAGAGAGGGAGGGAGAGATGAGAGAGATAGTGTTCAGATAAAGAGCTTTCAATCTGATATACCATTTACCATTAATACTTTTATACAAATAAACGAATTCCGAGGGTTATCAAAAGCACTATCTAAAATAATGCAGTAAAATAAACAAACACAGAATGAAAAATAACCGCCGCGAGATTTTGGTAATTTGCAACAACGAAGTGATATATACATTTATACATTTGTGTATAACAACAATAACAGCAAAATAATTGCCAGAATAAATAGAAAAATATGGATACATTTTGATAATTCAACATCACCTTATTTCAGATCACCCCCCCCCCCCCAAAAAAAAATGTATTTACATCACCAACAACAAGAAAATAACTGATAGCCTTTGATAAACTACAACAACAAGACAACCGGCAATTTTCGATAAACGAGCAGCACCTCATTTTAAAACACACCACATCCCTCCCCCCAACCCCACCCCCAAAAAAGATACTGAAAAAGATACTTAAAAAAATACTTCACAAAAAAAAGATACTTTAAAAAAATACTTCACAAAAAAAGATACTTAAAAGAAGATACTTCACAAAAAAAGACACATAAAAAGGATACTTCATAAAAAAAGATACTTAAAAAAAAAAAAAACTGACACATTTTCTTATATTACAACAAACAGCAACTAAATGGACCGATAGATGTTGACAATCGAACATCACGTTACTCCAATCAATTCTCTTTCAAAGAAAAAGAAAGAAAGAAAAGAAAAGAAGAAAGAAGAAGAAGAAAAAGAAAAAGAAAAAGAAGAAGAAGAAGAAGAAGACGAAGAATTAGAAGATGAAAAAGAAGAAGAAGAAGAAGAAGAAGAAGAAG
Organism: Penaeus vannamei; assembly: GCF_003789085.1. Lineage (NCBI taxonomy): Eukaryota > Metazoa > Arthropoda > Malacostraca > Decapoda > Penaeidae > Penaeus > Penaeus vannamei. Next base: position 145,681 of record NW_020869786.1, on the reverse strand, counting down.
AAGAAGAAGAAGAAGAAGAAGAAGAAGATGAAGAAGAAGAAGAAGAAGAAGAAGAAGAAGAAGAAGAAGAAGAAGAAAAAAAGAAGATGAAAAGAAGAAGAAGAAGAAGAAAAGAAAAGAAAAGAAAAAGAAAAGAAAAAGAAAAAAAAAAGAAAAAGAAAAAGAAAAAGAAAAAGAAAAGAAAAAGAAAAAGAAAAAGAAAAGAAAAAAGAGAAAAGAAAGAAAAAGAAAAAGAAAAAGTAAAAGAAAAAGAAAAAGAAAAAAGAAAAAGAAAAAGAAAAGAAAAAGAAAAAAGAAAAGAAAAAGAAAAGAAAAAGAAAGAAAGAAGAAGAAGAAGAAGAAAATAAAAATAAACACATTCTGATAAAATACAACAAACAACAACCAATAAATTTCGACAACCGAACACCACCTTATTAACAACAACAGCAACAACAACAAGAAAAAATATGATAATAACATAAAAAAAAAATAAAAAAAAAAACAGATTTCCCCGCCATTGCTTATATCTCTCAGCAGAGGCCCACCGGAGGATTAATCTTGAAACCTCGTTAATTACATATGACCCTAATTAATTACCTTTTGATTCGCCAGCGCTACGGACGCCAGGTGAGCTGCTCTTGCCCGAGGCGGTCACCTGGCTGCCCGCGCGGATTACGTGGCCCTGAATCCGGATTTATGACGTGGGTGTGGATTCTTGTTGTTCTTGCTCGTGGGTCGTTGTTTTGTGGTGTTTCGTGTATTTATCTAATTATTGTTATTGTTGTTATTATTGTTATTGATGTTTTTTGTCAGGGGTGGATGGTTGAGTGTGGGGTGGGGGATTTTGATTTTTTAAAATTATTATTTTATTATTATTTTTTTATGTTTGTAGATTCTCTCTCTCTCTCTCTCTCTCTCTCTCTACTCTCTCTCTCTCTCTCTCTCTCTCTCTCTCTCTCTCTCTCTCTCTCTCTCTCTCTCTCTCTCTCTCTCTCTCTCTCTCTCTCTCTCTCTCTCTCTCTCTATATATATATATATATATATATATATATATATATATATATATATATATTATATATACATATATATGTATATATATATTTGTATAGGTTTTCCTTTTTTCACCTGTTATAGCTTTTGGGATTCGTGGATTAGGTCTGAACTCGGGATTACTTGCTCCCGTCCGTGGATTATGCCGTTTTTTGTGTGTTTTAATATTCTAAATCCTGGATTACTTGTTCATAGATTAAATGGTTTTAAATCGTGGACTAGAAGCTCTTGTGGGTGGATTAACTTCTCTATATTTGTGGATTTCTAAGCTCGTGAAGTCATTCTAAATCCCTGGTTTCTTTTTGGCGTCCGCGGCTTAGGTTACTTGCTAGCTTTCGTGGTTTAGGTTTGGATGCCGGATTTATTTCTTGTGTTATTGGATTACAAAGTTGTAAATCCCGGATTAGAGGATTGTGAATCAGATTTTTTTTCTGGCGATTGTGGATTAGGTTTTGAATCCCGGGTTTCTTTCTATTTTTCGTGGATTACAAAGTTGTAAATCCGAATTGTGAACCTTGGATTTCTTTCAGACAATCGTGGATTAGGTTTTGGATCCCGGGTTTCTGGCTTGCCTCCGTGGATTAGTTAAATGTTGATTCCCGGATTAATCGGGATTTCTAAATTCAGTACTACATTCTCCCATTCCTAGATAATACGGATTCACAACCTAGGATTACTTATTTTTCGGGGATTAAGAATGCTCAAAATCTAGGATTTCTTGCTCGCTTTCCCGAATGAAGTTTCCTTTGATCAAAAATGGAAAAAGAGAAATACACATAAAAGGCGATAACAAGGGCGGAACACAGCTGTTGTGTGGAAGAATTTGTCCACTGCGTTCTCTATCCGTTGCGTCATCACGAGGTAAAACATTTACTGGGATATATTTTGCTCTTTCGCAGGTAGAGATAGAGAGATAGATTGACGAATAAAAATAGGGATATAGATCCACACGTACAGGTATGTACACACACGCACACAAACACACACACACACATTTACTAACTCACTCACTCACTCACAAACACACACTCACTCACACACACACACACAAACACACACTCACTCACTCACTCACACACACACACACACACACACACAAACAAACACACACGCCTTTTTTATGTGTGTGAACATAATCATATATATTTACATACATATCTATCTCTCTATCTATCTATATCTGTAAGTATATGTATATATATTTGTGAAAAGGAAATGAATAGATAAATCAGAACGTTTCGAACTTTTTACGATATCCTTTTCAGACGAATAGGTAACCGAGAATTTGAACAAGATTATATAGTGGTAAATTTGACAGAACGAACCACATCCGCATCAGGTTCCAGGAGGAGGGTCAAGGTCAAAAGAATCAGGGGGAAGGCTTTACTATATTTTCTCGAAGTAAGGTCATCTAAACTAAGGTCATCTCAAGTTAGAATTAGGTCATTTTTCTAATCAATAGAGCATTTAGTATATTTCTTCCATAAGAGTCGTTGATTTTAGAATAAATTAAGCGTCTTTCTGGTTAAGGGGTGACCTTCATCGCATAAAATGAATGAAATTCTCTGGCGCATTATATGTATACTATAATATATATATATATATATATATATATATATATATATATATATATTAATATATATATATACATACATATATATATATATATATATATATATATACTTAATATATATATATAATTACATATATATATATTTATATATATATATATATATAANTCGTACATTAAGAAAAAAGACAATCCTCCCTTTTATTTTTTTTTAATGATCATTAGTTATTATTACCGTAAATAAAGAAAACAGACAATCCTCTTTTTAAAAGTTCTTTTTTCTTAATATCATTACTTATTATTTGTAAATAAAGATATCCTAACACAGCGAAAAAAGCAAAGAGCAACATTTGCCAGAATTGTTTTCAAGGCAGCAACCCTTCCGCCTCCAACGCAAAGACGTGGCTGTAGTTGCTAGCCAAGTGGATGGAGGGTTTCTGAAGGGTTTCTTTCCCAGAGGAGAGTTGGCAACACTCGCTCCGCTTTTTGGTTTATGGCAACAGTGCTCTTTCGTGTTCAGAGGTGATCCTTTCATGGGTATAATATTTTCTTTCTTTCTGTTTTTTCTTGTTGTTTTGTTGTTGTTTTATTTATTTATTTTCTTTTTCATTATTCTTGTTTTAGTGCGTTTACACAATGGCATTATCGACAGGTTTTGATTTTTGAAAAAACAGTATTTATGTATGTGGGATTGGCCGTAGTCTTGGGTCCAGGTGGTTTAGATCCTGAGAGTGCAATTCATCATAGAAAATGGATTAACAAGATTCTTTTATGGGGAAGGCTAGATCAGTAGCAAGTCGAGGAAGTGTCATGGCGTCTGATTCTATTTTTTAAAAAAAAAGAAAAATGGGGTTTATTTTGATGACGTCACAAAAGTTACGGATGCTTTGTGAATGTGGTCGATCATTTTGGTCTCTTCAATTTTGAAAAAGGATGGAAAATAATGATTTTAAAATGGTTATATTTCCATCGAACAACCATCAAAGCAGACGCCATGGACACCTTCTCGAGTTGCTACTGATCCAGCCTTCCCCATTCTTTTTATGTGGCTGACTTTTGCCTTTTGAAACTAGATGTCTCTGCCGTCTTAACTCCTTTCCTGGTCATCATCTCTTTTGATAACAAATTGCGTAACATCAGCAAGAAATAACAATGGAGGTGGGATG
>NW_020869786.1:106913-124413 GCF_003789085.1 Penaeus vannamei | reverse complement strand
ATATTTTTTTTAATATCATCATTATATTATTATATATCATTATATATATTATATATATATATATATATATATATATATATTATATATATATATTATAATATATATATATATATATATATATATATATATATATATATATATATATATAATATATATATATATATTATATATATATATATTATGTATATATATATATATTCAATTATTGTTATTATTATTTTTTAAAGCTTTAATCGGTATTTCACTGTCTTTTCCTATATTCTCACCTCTCTTTCACGTCATTCTATGGCTAGCATAGGCAAATAATTCATCTCATTAATTCCTATCCCTTTTTCTTTTTTTTATCCTTTCCAAAAATAATCCCAACAACCTACTAACTGGCTTTGTATCTCTGATTATATTAAGCCGATTGAAGATTGAAACATTTTGAAGGACAAATTTCCTTTTCATTCTTCAAATAAACCTTACTGTTCCTTTTCGTTATAAGTGCAAGTTCTTTCTTTTTTCCGGAGTTCATTGAGGTGTCTGTGTATTTTCCCGTTCTGTATTTTGGCCTTTTGTTATCGATTCCGCACGTCTGTTTTGCATGTCTGTGATGGGAGTGTGAAGGGATTCTGAAATTTATGTTTGTCTGTCTACATGATACTGAGGTTGGTGCGATACAATTTCGGGATTTCTCTCTGGTTCTCTGGGTCTGTCGTTCTTTCTCTTTCTCTCTGTCTGTTTCTCTTTTTTCTCTTTCTCTTCTCGCTCTCCTTTCCTCCCTCTCCCTCCTTCTCTCTATCTATCTCTGTCTCTCTCTGTCTTTCTCTCTGTCTAGATGTCTGTGTTTCTCTCTCTCTCTCTCTCTCTCTCTCTCTCTCTCTCTCTCTCTCTCTCTCTCTCTCTCTGCTCTCTTTCTCTTCCTCTGTCTGTCTCTCTGTCTCTCTCTCTCTCTGTGTTTGTCTCGCTGTCTGTCTGTCTGTCTGTCTGTCTGTCTCTCTCTCTCTCTCTCTCTCTCTCCCCCTGTCTCTCTCCCACACACATTCCACCCGTTTCTCTCTCTTTATTTCTATTTAAAGCTAAACTGTACCGCCACTAATGGAAAGTCTGAAATCCGCTTGCAATGAAGGACATAAGTTGAGTACGAATTATGCCTTAAAAACATATATAAAAATACCTAATTCAAAAATATCAGACTAAAATATCCTTCGACAAAAAAGAAGACAGTACAGAGTGCCATCTGGATAAAAGAAATCGGAAAAAAAAAAAAAAAAAAAACATCTAAATATGTCCATTTCATTTAGCGTTGCAAAGAATGAAATTAGTTGAAGTTGAACTGAAATCCGTAAATTCATGTTAAAGTCACAATATGTAATTTGTTGCTGCAGGTAAATATGAAAACAAACTTTGAAATGAATAGAAAAACGGAATATCAACTAGAGAGAGAGAGGGAGGGAGGGAGGGAGGAGAGAGAGAGAGAGAGAGAGAGAGAGAGAGAGAGAGAGAGAGAGAGAGAGAGAGAGAGAGAGAGAGAGAGAGAGAGAGAGAGAGAGAGGTGGGGTGGGGGGTGGGTAGGGGGCGTAGGAGGAGAGAGAGAGAGAGAGAGAGACAAAAAAAAAAAAATGAAATAAAGAATTAACGCATTTTTTTTCGAGAACAAAAAAGTATCATCGTTTCAAATCCTCCAATAGATGTAGTTGGCTGTGATGATGGGTAAAATACAGCAATGACAGTAATGATATGATGATGATGCTCATTATTGTTATTATTATTATTATATATATATATATATATATATATATATATATATATATATATATATATATACGCATTCTACTACATATATACAAAAAATATATAAACATGTATACATTCGTGTGTAAGTGTATATATATATATATATATATTGTTAAAAAATAATCCCACATAAACTCTATGGCAATACCTACATCTACAACGACTGAAATTTTGAAATTCCTCTTCATTTATTTTATTTTTTATTTATTTTTTCCAAAGTTAAACATATACAGCATGATATATGGATTTCTGTCACCTGAAATGAACAACTGCACCGTTGTTTAAATCGCAAATTAATTCAGCTTTCAAATGATCCAAACCCCATTAGAATCGCCCAAGTAGTTATGAAGGAATTAAAAAGAATGTCGACAAAAGTGGTAGTTTTGAGATATGGGGCTTTGAAGTTGAAAATACTTTTCCTTTATTTTCTTTTTTTTTCTTTAGAAATATGCTCTCTGCATCAATCCTGATGCATTCTATGGCATTCACATGTATTCTGAAGTGTATCCCCCGCCCCTCTTTGCAAGGGACGAATGGCAATGAGTGCCTATGAGTAGAGTTACCGCATGTCACTATACCCTAGCAGTGCTTCTTTAGACATTTCATATGAATAAACATTGCTGCAGCTGTGACTGAGATGTTTTTCTCATCATATAATGTTTATTAATTACAGGAATAACATTTATCATTAGTAGTTGTCTATTACTGTGAAGAGAGGGCATCAGGAGAGTGCCACACCGAGGCACGGGATGCACATCCTCCCGCTCCGGCTCTCTCCTGGTTACTGCCAGCCTTGTCTCTTTGTCCTTGACTGTCAGCTGTGCTGTAGGCAGAATTGCCACCTAGTAACCAGGGAATACCAAAATTTAACGAAAAAAATCCAAGAAAACAAATATATAGAGTATATTTACATGGACGTAACAAAGTAAACATCGCCGCCGGAGGCGAGGGGGGTCAGATATTTAGTTATAACTTTTATTTTTGCGTATTTCGCTGAAATATTACGTCACGAGATTGCCATAGCCTACAAGATTACAGGAGATTTTTTTTCGAATTTTCGGAGTTTTTTTATATATTCGTCGGAAATTAAGTGCGACGGCCCCCATATTATAACTGCATTTATTGAATCCTGTGGATAGCGTAGCATAACGGTCTTTAAGGCTCGTGGGTGTGGGAATGAATTCATTCATCTGTTACGTGTGTCTATTATCGTTTCCTAGTAATTACGAATCGATGACATTTTAATCAACATAATAAAAATGTACGTGAGAGAGATTCGAAACCCTCACACCCAGTCTGACCGTGCCCTTTCCATGATTTATACATAGGCCATAAGCCGATCATTCCCCTTCCTAACTAACATTAACTTCCCCTGGCAACAACCATTATGGCGTGCTGTTCTTGCTTGTTTCTCTACCATTTCTCCTCACTGTTACATAGAGAAAGGCCAAGACTTGTCTGAATATCATAAATTGATACAAAGGGATTTAACAGCTATGTTAATAAACTTATCAAACACTGATCTATAATATCAGGGTAAAACATGACTTAAAATACCAGCACTCAGCTTACCTGTTACATGGAGGAAGGCCAGGACTCGTCTGGAGGAGAAATCGTTAAAGTAACAAACTCTTTGCTTTCCTCCAAAGGATTTTTTTTTTTTTACATTTAAACAAACCATTTATAAATGAGTTTTATAATTACTCTATTTGTTACAACACTAAATTGTGCTATATTGATATGCCTTTAGATTTATGAAAATATGTAAACAAATGTTTCAGTTATGGATATGCATCTCTGAAATCAGAAACAGTGCCCTTTTTTAAATGTCGAATAAATAAGGATGTCGACATATATATATTTATATAAATATACATATATATTATATATATATATGTATATGTATATATATATATATATATAATATATATATATATATATATATGGTATATATATATATATATATATATATATATATATATATAATAGAGAGAGAGGAGAGAGAGAGAGAGAGAGAGAGAGGAAAGGACAAGATAAATAAACCCAAGATTCCTGAGGCGAATTGGCAGTTGCAGTTATCAGAATCTTTCCCAAGCGAGTATACCGACTGATTTCTTAACATGCCCCCCCCCCCCCATCTTTCTTTCACTGGATGTAATTTTCTTTGGCTGTATCTATTTTCTTTTATTTTTGTCAAGCTGAATTCATGTTTCCTTTCCATATACATTTTTTTTTCTTTTTACTTTTATCTGTATTGTATCTTCTTCACTATATTCTTCTTTCTTCCTTTTAATCTTTTCGTTTACGCACTTTCGAAGTCAGACGTGGAATCAACATACATTATCTTGTTACAGGGAAAAGCTTTTACAAGTTTGCAAATGCACCTCCATTTTTCATGACACTTGCCTTCTAGTTTTTTGTCAGAAGAAAGGAAGGTGAAGACGAAACAATAAGCTGCATTTATAATGAGCAAAAATATTATTGCATGAAAACATCCCACTGCTCTTTAAGTCAGTCTGAGAACTGCATCCTGAAAAATAGAGAGAAAAAAAGAAAGAAAGAAAGAAAAATGTTAACCAAATGCGCTGGGTCCCGCATCTACCGCGGGACCGGCCTGACCGGGCATATCAGCCTAGGCCTAACGCGCGGTGCCGGGATGCTGCTCCGGCACCGCGGGTGTTTTCAGGTCAATTTGTCCATGCATTTCAGAATAATTTGAGAAATTATTTTCTGTTATTGTTGAAAAGGACAAATTTGGAGATGTGTGGACACAAATTGGCTATATTTTTTTTGTAAATTTATATGTTCATCTTGTAATTCAGAGTTCATACTCTTGAAAATCATGTTTCTCTGAAAGATAGGAACATCAATTATGGCTTTATGGCTTGTCAAAACTCATGTTTTCAGACTTTGGAACGTGGAGATGAAGACCATAGATTTTGTTTGTTTCTTTCTTTGTTTTAACTGAACTACTATTGGAAGAGGCAGAGGTAGCCTGTTGCTACTAAATGTAGCATGAGAGATCCTCCTGGTGATAGAGGTGGCGTGAGAGATCCTCCTGCTGCTGGAGGCGGCGTGAGAGGTCCTTCTGCTGCTGGAGGCGGCGTGAGGGGTCCTCCTGCTGCTTGAGGCAGCGTCATGGATCTTCCTTGTGCCACTGGATGTGGCATCATGGATCTTCCTGCTGTTTCGAAAGCGATAGCCTGCTGCTATCAGAGAAGTGGGTGATGCTGCATGTTGGTCGCATCCTCGCTACAGGGGGCTGTGCCATAGATTGAAACAATCTGCTGGGCACAGTGAGACGTCACACCTGCCACACCTGTAGCGCGTCTCCTTCCTCATGTTGCGGCTCACTCGGCAGTGACGACACCAGCGGTACATTCGCCCTGGATTGAAAGCCAGGACGTGGCCCTGTGGTACCTGGCGCTGCGCTGCTGGACCTGGGGAGTACCGGTGGCGGGGAGGCGATGGGGTGGCAGCCAGAGGCGTCCAAAGGCCGCCCCTTCTCCTGTAGGCCGGAGATTGATCAAGGAAGTTTGCTATGAGTTCCAGGCGGAACTCAAGTTGGCTCAGGGTGCCACCAACACCCTGTGAACCACATACACATTTACCACTGCCATGTCTAGCAAGTGGTAAAAGACATTCTGATACCACTTGTTGCTTCTTCTGGTGGTGGAGTACGACGCAGCCTAGGCCTGCTGCTATCAGAAGAGGTGGGTGATGCTGCATGTGTTGGTCGATCCTCGCTACAGGGGGCTGTGCCATAGATTGAAACAATCTGCCGGGCACAGTGAGACGTCACACCTGCCACCCTGTAGCGACGTCTACCTTCCTCATGTTGACGCTCACTCGGCAGTGACGACACCGGCGGTACTTTCACCCTGGATTGAAAGCCAGGACGTGGCCCTGTGGTACCTGCTGGCGCTGCTGCTGACCTGGGGAGTACCGGTGGCGGGGAGGCGATGGGTGCGCAGCCCGGAGGCGTGGCCGAAGGCCGCCCCTTCTCCTGTAGGCCGGAGGTTGATCAAGGAAGTTTGCTATGAGCTCCAGGCAGAACTCAAGTTGGCTCAGGGTGCCACCCAGCACCCTGTGAACCACATACACATTCACCACTGCCATGTCTAGCAAGTGGTAATAGACATTCTGATACCACTTGTTGCTTCTTCTGGCGGTGGAGTACGACGCGGCCAACTGATCGGTTAGGTCTACCCCCTTCTTTCCCACGTAGTCGACGACGACTTTGGGGCTTCGTCCGGACTATCTATCGCGGTTCAGGGCAGGTTAACCATGTCTGGGCTATTGATGGTCGAAAGCATATGCACCTGCTTCCGATCCATCCAAGACATAGCCAACATCCCTGTCGCCGAAGTCTGGTGTCGTTACGACGTCGCTGCAGGCGCCCACATTGAGGTCCTTCAGCAGGAACTTGCAGTTCAGCCGAACTGTTCCCACGACGTTCGTCTTCCTCGATGACAGGTAGTGAAAGAGTTCCGGGGAGCTGTACCAGTTGTCCAAGTACAGCTCATAACCCTTTTCGAAGAGGCAGGCGCGGTTCATGAGTTCGGTCACGGCCTTTCAGCTGGCAGGCACGTCGCCGCGGTCCTGCGCCTATGGAGATCTACATGAAGGCACTGGTGTAGCCAGCACCAGCACTCTCGCACAAGCGGTATAACCTCAATCACGAAAGCCACGCCCCTCTAACCGATCGGTTGAAACCTGTTAAATCGACGTCACACGGTACGTCCCTGAACGCCTCACAAGCGAACAATCTACGTCATATTTTTCTTTTCCAGGGACAGTAGACCGTATTGAATGTCGTATCGAGAGATATAGATAAACACGGTCGCAGCTTCCACAGAAGACGGTCAACGGTGTCGGCACGGGGGTCCTCGTTGTCCGAGAAGGGAAGGCGACTTTGTAAGGCGTCAAACCTATCCCTGGTTATCAATTTTTCGGGGAACACAGACGAGGAGAGCAACCGGTCTTGGCAATAATCATACAATTACGCTGAATGTGGTGCGGGGCTGAAGTTCCATGAGGCAGGCGGAAGCCAATGAATGACTTGCAGCTCCTCCACAGTTCTTTCTCCCTTTCATGCGTTGAGTTGATGGGGTGACCGCCTCTGCTCCACATACCAGTTGGTCTTCCCTCGTCATCATTTTGTCCCACAATTCTTTCTCCAATGCCTCAGTAAGCAGTGAATCTCTCTTGCTGTCGACTCGGCAAATGCAGCGCAGCATGCTTCTTCGGACCCCTGGGACGCCCAGGAAGGGGCGCACGAAAGGCCTCTTCTTCCAGTGAAAACCGTGTTTTGAGTTCCGACATGCAACGGCTGACAACGTCGTCGGTAATCGATGGAGAAGGTGTGTGCCTTCGTCGACGACACGTAATCACACTCCTCCCAGTCGGTCGTGCGTCGCTCTCTTTGCCTCCGGCGAGTAGTTTTGGCATCGTCGTCAGAGTCGGCAACGTCATTATCCCCCAGTCGGATTCTGGGTTAGTTGGGAAGGGCGGGCGTAGGATCGTCTAGAGTTGACAGGTTGGGGGCTGAGGAGTTTGAGACCCCCCCTCCCTCTCACGACCAGACACGGTCTCATAGAAATAGAAGTGAGAGCTCCGGAGCATTCCCCCGACGTCTCGGGCCCTCTCCCGAAGTTGGTCTGGATCGGTGGTGCGTAGTCGTAAAGATTCTGTACGGGGTCCAAGTAGAAGTAACACTGTAAGAAAAAAAAAAAAAAAAATAAATAAGAATCTCAAAAAGAAGTAAAAGAAAAATTAAAAAAGAAAGAAAGAAAGAGAAAAAAGATTACATTACACCAATTAATCTTGTTAGCATTATTCATCATTATTCTTACTTTGACAAGCTGCTGCACTGGGTTCGTAGTTGGCGGGACATTTTCAATATGCTATCAGCAGATCAGCAAATGACAAAAGTCTGGCCTGGAATGAAAAAAATTACCGCCTTATCTTCCCCCCTAGTAGTTATACACTTATCTGCTCCTGCTTTACAGTCATTTAACCAATCAGAATGACCTATGTTGACCAATTACGTGACGTCTGTGTCAGTTGGGCTACTGGGGGAGGATGGAAGGTGAGACCTCGGGAAAGAAGGGGGTGGTGGTAGGCCCCTCCAGCCAGAGGTCTTCCCTCCCCCCTTCCCTCTCCGTCCCACCTGACACCTGGCCATTGGTTAACATGGGTCATTCTGATTTGTCAATGAGCGTGACGTCACGATGTAATACCCACTTCTCGCTACCCGAGATCTTTCCTTCCCCCCAATTCCCCCCACAGACCCACCTAAAATGCCAACCCGCCCTCCTACATCCGAGGTCCTCCCTCCCGTCTTCCCTCTCCATCCCACCTGAGATGCGTACCAATCCCTGATTCCTGAAGTGTCCCCTCCCCTTTTCCCCCATAGCCTCAATTTTTTTTTTTATTATTATTATTATATTTTTAGCAGAAATAGGGAAAGTAGGACACGCCTCCCTGACAGACGGTCACATGACTGGTCAAAGCAGGTAATTTTGATTGTCAATGACCGTGACGTCATAATGCGCTAAGCACCACTCCTCTCCGAGGTCTTCCCTTCCCTCCTGCAGTGTGGGGCCCAGTGGGGGGAGGGTGAGAAGCTGATCTTATTACTAACACACGGATTAGTGATTTGCAGTTAGAAAAAAAAAAAACCTTGTCATGTACGGCAGTGGGGGAAGGGGGGGGGGTAAACACATCTCCATGATAAAATTTCGCCGTCGGCTATAGCCGACTGCAGGTCGGTCCCGTCCTGAACCTGTCGAAGACCATCGTCGGGTTAACTCAAAAAAGGACTTTACTGTACTTGCATACCCTCTCACTTGCAAGGCTACCTACCGCTTGGGATATATTGCGCTGTCTTGTATGTACAAGTCCCCACTATACATCCAAGGTGTAACACTAACTCATTCCTTGTTACTCCTGTGGTAGACAATATTATTCCGAGGCCAGTGCTGGACTCTTCAAGTGTGTCGCCTTGCACAAGAACGCCATATCCAGAGGACACATATACACATATATTGGGTCTTGTCTACCATTAACAGGGCATGGGGTATCGGATGGACCAGTCATCAGCCTGTGTGGTCTTTCCTTCCGCTAATATCCTCGCCAGCAGTCTTGTTGGGATCCTCGTCTCCAAACATTTCTGCCGAAACACCGCAGTTCTTAAATCCTTACCGCGTGCAAGATGGTGACGGTCTACATAGTGAAAATTTAAGTGCACCAGAGAAAGGTATCTGTGTGAGAGCGTATATGCAGTAAACACATATGCACATATATGTACTGAGGTATTATAAAACACCAGAGTGGAGTAGCAGATTTGTTCTATATGCTCCAACCTGTAAACATGTAATATGACAAAGTAACAAAATATCAATAACACACTTCCCAGTAATGTAAACATAAACAAATACACACTTTCTAAAATGTAAATGATTCATCGTCACAAGTTTGAAGTAACAGAGAATATTTATAATCTACAAATCATCCTTCAGTCCATCACATATGTTTAAATGGTAAAATGTGATCCATATGACTGATGAGAAATAATCATAGCATTTGCACACTATGTAATACAACCCACACCAGTGGTTCCTCTCTCTCTCTCTCTCTCTCTCTCTCTCTCTCTCTCTATATATAATATAATATATATATATTATATATATAGATTATAGATATAGATATATATATAGATATAGAGACGTTTCAATATATATATATATATATATATATATATATATATATATATATATAATATATATATATATATATATATACTTATATATATATATATATATATATATATATATATATATATATACAGAGACGTTTCAATATATATATATATATATATAATATATATATATATATATATATATATTATATATATATATATATATATATATAATATATATATATATATATTATATATATATATATATATAGAGACGTTTCAATATATATATATATATATATATATATATATATATATATATTATATATATATATATAATATATATATATATACGTCTGCTGTGTGACTTTCCCAGGCGGGTGAGGACAAACGCACAGATGAAACTTAACATTCCTTTATTTCTGTTCTTACCACAGAGAGGCAGGGGTGTTATGCATGTTTAGTACAACACAAAATGATGGCACAATCTTCATGTAAACATATCAATTAGTTGATGCGTCCGAGAGCATTCTAGTATGAGGTTCGCCTCACTTAGAATCACCAATATCCACAGGGAGAGTATATAATGAATCACTGGAGTCACGCTACCGACCACCTTCCTCCAGTCTTATCTCTGTCTCACAATTTCCGCCTTTAGCACAAATAGCACCACACTAGTTTACCTTAGCATGAAGGCGTACTTTCTGCTGAACTCTTCTGGCATATGGTTTATTCATGACATTCCACAAGAGTGTTTTTATTACTGTCCGAAATGCATCATAATCCTAATCATTCCGTCCAGACCGCCATGCCCAGCGTCGCTCCTCCTTTCCCTGGCCAGCGCCGAGAAGCGTCCCCCAAACATACGAACATCACCATGCGCATACGTAGCAATATATTTATAAATATAAAATACATTTATTCATTTACATATATACATATATATGTATATATAAGTATATATACATGCATATCTATGTATAACTACACACACGCACACACACATATATATTTATATATAGATACACGTATATGTATATGTATATGTATAATATTTATATATATACATGTATATGTATCAACATTAAATATAACATATAAAATATGAATTATATATAACATCTAAATATATATGTATTTAATTATATATATATGTATATATGTATGTTATGTATGTATATATATATATATATATATATATATATATATATTAATTATATATATATATATACACACACAAATACATGCAGGTATGTGTATGTATGTGTGTGTGGTGTGTGTGTGTGTGTGTGTGTGTGTGTGTGTGTGTGTGTGTGTGTGTGTTGTGTGTGTGTGTGTGTGTGTATATATATATAAACACAGACACACATATGTACATAAAGGTATGCGCACACGAACGCTCCAAGTTCCTTATACTGTTCATTTTCCTTATCGAGTCGTTTTATTTCCGGTGACTGTTTTGTATAAATACACGTGTACACGATGTAGTGGATCATACCGAAAGCACAAGATGAGTAGGGAAAACGGCCCCAATTGTTCTCAGTCTAAACGGCGAATATTCTCGGGAACTCAAGAAGAGATAGATGATACATTGGATAATATGACTACTCCCCTTTGTCCTCTTCATCTGTGCAGGATGTTACCGAAGAGAGTTCTGTTAATCTAAAAACAGATAACGGTGAGCTTGGCATTCATTTTTATGATATACTGTTACCATTTTCTGCACTTTTTGCGAACTCTGATTTATCACTAATAATTTATTTTCTGTTTGGTGGCCCTGCTACAGCAGATTGCAGGCTTAGAACTGACAGTCATCCACATTTACACCGAACCTTCATGACTTTGACGCGTCAAGGTCGAGCATTTGTGACGATGTCTACACCACTGAAGACTCTACAGAAAGTCACACGTTTCTTCATTTTTTTTTGGCTCAACTCTGATAGAGCAGATATGTGAGGTGCATTTTTCTTGCCTTGGTCATGCTCATGGGCCGCGTGAAGAAGCATGAAGGCCCCTTATATTGGACCACAAACTTGTACATTAATAACCCAATATTTAGCAAGGTCATATCATGTAACAGGTCTAAACTGATTATGAGACTGTTGCATTTTGTTAACAATAGTATTCAGAACGCTGGAGAAAAATCAGGCCAGTGTTACAATACTTGAAAAGTAAATCCAAAAGAGCGTTCTACTCATACAAAAACCTAGTGATTGATGATAGTTTGATGTGGAGAGTAAGACTAAGTTTCAAACAATATATCCCTTCAGAAAGGCAAAGGTTTGGCGTAAAGATTTTTCTTGCAACAGTTGTTACATAAATGACATGATAATGTATACAGGCAGGGCCACAGAGACCAATTTAGACACTAGCCTCGACATATATGGGTCTGTGGTGAAGACTGCTACGAGGGGCGTGGGTACACACTGTATGTCGACAATTGGTATAGTAGTCTTCTAGTCTTCAAATACCTCCATGAAAAATAAACGGAGCTTGTGGAACTGTGTCGCAGAAGCACTTGCCGGTTTCCAAAAATAAAGAAAGGTAATAGAAAAGTATTCCATGCAAACAATGCCAGGGCCAATGAAGGTTCACGACCGAAGTTACGTTATTGTCGACGGTCCATTTTGACAACATTGTCGTGAAAGGAAACATTAATTCTAATGGTAGCATATCGACTAAACCTAAACTTTTTGTAGATTATAATAGCAATATGAATATATTGAAAATCACAAAAAGTACTTCTATCATATGATGGATATGGCTCTCCTGAATTCATATAACCTGTATCAAAAAAAGACATGTAAGAAAAAAACAAAAAAACGCTCATTCAGTCTGAATCAAGCTCTACAATTGATTGATAAGTTTTCTGAGTCTCGAGTACAACATACAGAATGTCTCCGATCCAGCACTACACTGCCATTGAGAGTAACTGAGTGATATTTCCCGGAAAAGGTCCAGTGAAGTGAAACAAGCAAGGCACTTACATCATTCATGTGCCTAGAGCGTTGGTTTTCATAACTAATAATGCATATGTATTTATTACCCTATGGTCTGGTAATTGTTTGCTGTGTTGCTACAAAAGTATTCAAAATTGCTGAGAAAGTTATTTAGAAAATACAAAAAATGCATATTACACGGGATACAAATGATTCTCGTCCCTAAGTCATTTCTGCAGAAATTATTACCGGCAAATGCCCGATCTTCCACTTACCTGCCTCTAATGAAAGGCCACGCTGCCCTGACCAAAACTCCTAAACAAAGATACAGGGTTGGGGATGTCATCGAACAGCCCCCACCATATACTACAAATATTCCATTCAACAATCACTAAAAAAAAAAAAAAAAAATTATCTACAAACTGTTAAGTACTGAATTTTACTATATACAAAACAAAAGTTGTCACATATTAGCAACTTGGCAACATCGCTCCATGATTCAACAAAAACTTAAGACACACAAGAAAAACATTATAAAATCTAAATGTCAAATCAAAGATTTTGACATGGGTCTCCCCTCAGAAAAATGATCATAGTCAAATTAAGTGTTCAATATATATTTGTTTCAGGGGTTTCATTTACTATAAAGAAAAGGGTCAATTTCAGAAAAGTTTCACCCTTATATGCAGTACTGCACAGAACTAAACCACACAAATTACAATTTGGTACCTTAACCTAAGTTACATACATGGAATAAATGTATTAACTACATTTTATAAAAGTATAAACATAGTGTGAGATAAGCATTTCTAATTTATTGGATATTAAGTATCAATGGTTATTTGGGAACAGTACTTCATAAACATTAATTGCATTTCCACCTCACTTTACATGGACATACTAACCACGAGCAGCATTCAGTCTTGTATTTTCTTCTCCTTGGTGATCCAAATGTTCTCCACTGCTATAAGTGAGAATTTTGGGTCCAAGCAGAGATGTCAAAGGATATCTACCTGGCATTGCTTATCAGTTTCCAGATGACTTCTGTGATCTGATGACTGCGCCAATGAAAGATTTTTGGACAGCCCAGCCATTTCTTGCAGGCCATATCGTTACTTTCTGGACAATCCCGGTTCAGGAGATTGCTGGTTCCATTAACTGAACATGCCCTCCGACCACTGGTGTTGGTTTCTGCACAAAAGTGAGTTTGCATGTTGTCCCGGTCCTGATCCTATTCGATCCATGTTGACCCTGTGTCTCTGCTGTCCTTCAGTATTCTGTTCTCCATCTAACATCCAGCCCCTCTTCTGCCATTACTCTCACCATCCCTCAAGAACCGTTTTCTTAACCAAAGTGCACTGGTACCTACATCTACTTCAAAATATGTTGATGGTACTACTAGGTTTCAGATATTAAAATTTCTACTTAATCCTCTAGAACTCATTGTGATTAATAGATCATTGTGTAACAATTTAGGCCTATTGTTTTTGACCCAGTTTTAATAGCCTTCATACAAACTAACAAATATCCTATTAGTGTATACGAGCACAAGGAAAACTTTCTATAACATTTATCATTATCAATATTTTCAGTTTTGCCGACCAGCTTAAAATATTTAAGTCTATACTTTAAAACTCAAACTTCTTTCACTTTAAAATCAAGGAAACCCAAGTCAACACCGCTGCCACCATGTTATATCCTTCCTTCTAAAAACATATGTCGGGTTCAGTCTATACTCGTACTAGTTTAAAAAAGTTTCATTCAGTTGTTAAAGTTGGTATTGACATTTTTATATACTTAATTCTTTTCAAATGATATCTCAGCTTTGGTATCACTGCCACCATCCAGGTCTCAATTTTAAGGGCATCCTGAGAAAGCACACAAGAAATCAATTACATGGTAGCTTGGTTTTGCAGCCGAGGCAGGATATGGGGTGGCATATGGATTTCCTTATTAGCATAGTAACAAAAACTTGTATTGGTTGAATAAAAAAATCCTGACTTCATTAATTCTTTATTAATGAACTGATAAAAAAAATTAATATGAATACTAAGAAAAGATAAACTTTCTTTTAAAGGTAGCATATACATTATACATTTCTTGGTATTTGCCAGAGGGGTACAGTAACAATTTTTATGAAACGCCTTCCACAAGAGATAAACTCCCCCTGGAAAATATAAAAAATCTATAAAAATAAACACAGACCTTTAAAAATTCACACACTATTCAAAATTCCCCGTTCACAAATTACACATTCTGTCTTTCTTTAATTTAAATGGTGGTCATCTGCGATGAACTTCCATCCATTTCAGTCTCCTAGGCTCTCGGCTCTGGGATAGTCAAAATGGCGGGCCTCGGACAGCGTCCCTATCAGTTGCCTCTTGGGCCACAACCTGTCTCCAAAGAGAGGCCACCATTCCACTCTACAATAATCTATGGGGATCCACAGACCCAGCAAATGCTAGATCTTCCAACCACCTGTCTCCAAGGAAAGGCCTCGCCACTCTGACCAAAATGATGGGCTAGACAACAAGACAGGGTTGGAGAGGTCATTCGCGTGCACTATCCCCCTCTGTATACTACAAGTATTCCATTCAGCAATCATTGCAAAAAGAAAAAAAAAAAAAAAAATAATAATTTATCTACACGCTGTTAAATACTGAATTTTACTCTATTCCAAATAAAAGTAACATTTCAGCGACGTAGCAACATCACTCCATTGTTAAACAAAAACTTTCAATACACATGAAAAACATTCAATTTGTCAAATGAAACATTTCCACATATATATTGGGATGTCCGTGGATGTCATAGTGATGGGGCAAGCGGGCAGAGAATGTAGATATGAAATAAAATTTGTGTCACCATCGGTGTTTCCACTGTATCGCCACTCGGTGAGAATCCAAGAACTATATACAAACGTTTTCTGTAAGCAGTTATTGGTGTAATTTTATTATATCGTCAGCACCGCCAGATTGGAATACTACAATATTATTAATGGCAAACTGATAATAAAACATGATTCATCAATTCCTATATTTATTATGGAATTTGAAGGCTCCTTCTGAAATAGCGACCACTGCTTGGAGAGCTGGCATTAGCAGCCTCTGATAGAAGTCAGTCTTTTTAATAATTGTTTACTAAATAATCTTTCTGCAGACGTATTTGTGGTGCAAATTCACACAAGTTTCTGAATTTGAAAAGGCCTTCATTCTAAGTCTTATTTAAAAACTCAATTGCATTTCATTCTTCTGAAATTTCTGGTGGGATAAAAGTTATGTCAACTCCCTGCCACTCATTATCCAAGACTTGAATATCACTTTCTAATATCCTGGGGACGCATTTAACGAAATCATCCAAAGTTGGTAAAATATTCCTGCTGTTTTTGTCTGAAAGCTATTTTGGGTTTAAAGAGGAGGCAAAATACCGTTTCATTATTAAAATCAAATCTCTTTCTCACTTGATGAGCCATGTGAATACAAAAATCACGACACCGCTTCCTGCAGTCCTCAGTCATTTCCTCTCGGTGGAAATATTCAGGAGTCAGCAGGAGCCCGTGGATAACTGCACCCAAATAAAGCTGAATTAGCGTCACGTGATATGCAGAATATTCAGGATCGAACTTGGCTAAGTCAAACTTGTCACCAGATTTTTTTTCTCCAAAAATAAAGTAAATGAAGTTTATATAACTCAACCATACTGTCATACAGGAAATGCATGGTGGGACATTGTTGGAATAAGCGATTAATTTTATTAAAAGCTGGTTAAATAAAGTTAATATATATATATATATATATATATATATATATATATATATATATATATATATATATATATATATATATATATATATATATATATATATATACAGATGGATCATTCACGCCTTGGACAATATCATCAATTGATCGTATTTTTTCTGCTTCTATTGCATCTGAAAAAAATAATTTCAGTGCTGCCCACTGTTCGAGCACCCAGGACACAGCCTGGTGCAAAGATAACCACCAAGTTTGGTAATGGTGGAGAATTGTATGCGGCTGTAATTCTATAAAGACTTGTGCTTTTTTAAACTGATACTGCCTTTTGGCACTATGAGAAAAATGTGAAAAATTTGTCTAATCAAATCCTCACAATGACGAAGTAATGCCTTTTTCACAGCTTTGGAAGCACAGACGTGTAAACTGTGGCAAATTCATTTAAAAATGGTAATTCCTGGAGCAATGTCCCCAGCCGACTAATTATGGAATTATTTTGATCCAGGAATTGCTGTCCCCATCAGCAACAAAGTCCACAAAGTTGTTAATTGGAATTGCCGTTTAAAGTTTCCACAATTATTCGACACAGGTATGCTCCTGAGGATACAAGTTCATTATTAATGTCAAACATATCAACAATGTTGAGGGTGCCTGTTTTCATAATTTTTAGATTGCAATCAAAGTATTTAACCAGTATGGCCATACATTTTGTTGAACTTACATCTGTGGTTTCATCAATTATTGCAGAAAACTTACATTTCCTAAGTTTTTGCGCCAGCTGCTCTCTCATGCAGTTACCAATAGCTTTACTGACTTCAGCACACTTTGATTTTTTCATCTGAAGTCCTTGTGCGATCTCTGAGTCGGGGAACATTGATTTGCATAGATCCACCAAGTGATCCACAAGAGAAAATGGCAGGTTATGCTCGGCTATGAAACATCCCACGAGAATGGTGGCGAGCCTGACCCCCCATGGGATGTTCCTCATGTCCCCTGCAGCTGGTGGTGGTCTCCTGCTTGCACATCTACTCCTCCCTCTTCAATAGCCCATAATTTTTTAAACATTGCATTAACTAGTTCATAGATTATTGAGAGAAATCATTGTGAACTCTACATTGATAACATGATTACTGAAATAAATAATACTCAAGATGTTCTTTATCTTCTGCGTGGTAGTTCTTACCTTGTTCCTCCTAATAGTGGTCACGTTGGCGTTGAATTCAACGTACATTTCGTCGGGTCTGCTGCAATGCTGCACAACCATGGTTGAAAATCCTTGTCATGTTCATTGTGTAAGGAAAATAACCGTGTAAAAGAAAGAGGTT
>NW_020869786.1:96913-101913 GCF_003789085.1 Penaeus vannamei | reverse complement strand
AATAAAAACAAAGAGGGAATTAAAGGATAAGAAAAAAATGTACTACATTCTTATTACCAATTCAGATTGGTGCTAAATGAATATTTATATTTCCTGATTATTCAAAATGCCAACTGGTCTGGAAACACCTATCGAAAAGTCATTTTGGCCGTAATTCCTGGAATTTTGTCTTTTTAGTTTTTTTTAGTCATTCTTATTTCAAAATTTTTTATTTTTGTATAAATATATATAATATATATATATATATATATATATATATATAATATATATATATATATATATATATATAGTCGGGTATAGTAATTTACTATTTTCATGTTTAGGTTATCCAAAGAATATTCATTGATCATTAAAAAAATATACTATCCACTAATTAGTATAAAAACTACACATTTCTCCAATTAAATAAAATAAATAAATATAGAAGCATGTGACATAAAAATGATAAGTGAAATGGGGATATAAGAATCAAAATACTTAATTGATGGTCCAACTGTTCCTTTCTAATTAATCACGATTCTTCTCTCAATGAATATGCATTATACAGACTTGCATATAGCCAGATGTTAATGCATACCTATCAGGATAGAAGATCGATGAGTATATATCTATCATAATAGACAGACAGATATGCATTTATTTCTGTGTAAATGTATGTCCTTATAGATGAAATATTTATTATGTTGGGCCTCGCACACTTGAACAGACCTGTGTAGTGCCGTGATAGCGTAGTTTAGAAGCACAATAAACAGACAAGCCACAATTTGACTGATGACATAAGAACCTGTCACAGCAGACCGTAAATTATTATTATTATTGTTATTATTATTACCGGCCGTAGGAGTGTGCTTACCGGGGATCGTGATTCTACATTTTGATGGGACTTTTCTATGGTTTACAGGCGATGGGGAGAATGGACGTAAAATGTGATCATTGGTATGTTTTTTTTTTTTTTTTTAATATAACAAACACATAAATTTGTTATGAAACAAAATGAACAATGGAAAAAAAAGAACAGTAAGTCAACTTTTCAGTTACAAGCAAAAAAAAAAAAAAAAAAAAAAAAAAAACTCGTGTGTGTGTGTGTGTGTGTGTGTGTGTGTGGTGTGTGTGTGTGTGTGTGTGTGTGTGTGTGTGTGTGTGTGTGTGTGTGTGTGTGTAAATACATACATATATATGTATATATATATAATATATTATATATATATATATATATATATATATATATATATATATATATATATATATATACGTGTGTGTGTGTGTGTGTGTGTGTGTGTGTGTGTGTGTGTGTGTGTGTGTGTGTGCGTGTGTAATATCTATATATTTTTACATACATACATATATATATACATTCATTCATGTATATATACATACATATATTGTGTGTGTGTGTAAAACTCACTGCCATACTCACTCTTCCTCTTATTCTTAGCCCTACACTTCATTTATTTATGTATTTACATTTTTCTTCTCTGTCTCCCTACAAACGGACCCGTAGACAGGGAAGCCAAGAACGATTTCCTCGCCTAAACCTACCAAAGATTTCACTCAGAATTTCAAACGTTAATTCAAAGCAGAATAAAGCCGTTTTCTCCAACAAAATTCTCATTCTTGTTTGCCGAGTCTCGTCTTCAACTGTTTGTCAAGTTCTTTCTTTTTCCAGAAAGTTCTGCGAATCTGTATTTACTTTGGGACTGGGTAATCTGACCTTCAATTCTGGACTGTGTAGAGGCTACGGACGGCTATGTACGTAATGCCTGCAGACAAATATGGAGGTCCGTATTTACAGATTATGGGGCCATTAAATCGAATGTTTACGTTATGGATAAGCACGTAGTCCTTTCATTTTTATTTTCTTTTTCTTTTTCAGGAGCGGGGAGGGGGGGGGTGACAGGTCAGATTGTGCATCCTTATAGCAGATATAACCGTCTTTCTCAATTTATATTTGAAAACGCGTATTTGTGTTTCTGGCAGTAAAAATAAAATAAAATAAAATAAAAACAAGATTTAAAAAGATAAAAAAAATAAGTGGCAACACGAAGCACTGGACTCCAAGCACAAGACACGGCAGTACGCATTTCCGTTCCTTTGTTGGATTGCCCAGCTGGCGTTGTGCAATTTCCCGATTCCTGCAGTGGGAATTTTGCTCACAGATGGAGGATCGGGACGTCTAATTACTCGTTTGATCTCTTTCCACGGGAGGAAATCACATCTCGATATCTGAATTACTCATTAGGAAATGAACTATTAGATTATTAAATTATCTGAACCACCGATGAATATGATTAACTTATATTTAAACTAGACGTATGTGGAGAGTCTTATTCTGCAGACACTTATTATACTGAAAATATTAAGTACCTGTATGAAGACCTATTGCCAAGAATATTTAACCAATTATTGCCCCTTTTCATTGATCCCTTATCTTTTAATTTCTAATTCACAATCAATCGAAATATTTCCCATCCAAGAGGCACAGATTAACTTACAGAAACATGAATCACTAAAAGAAAAGTATTGTGATTATTGCCTTGGTGAACAATCATAATCCAGTCAGAACACCTAATGCCTGTTCAGAGAAACTCTACGATTACATCATTCATTTTGGCCAATAATTATCCACTTACGTACATTACCATTGACATACTCTAATAATCCAGGCTAAATAGGAAATTTATTCAGACGAATCCTCTGACACTGTCATGAAGATCCCCCCCCCCCCACCCCCCTGTCCGAATACCGACTTCATGCTCAGCAAAACCCAACCGTCAAGGGAAGTCCCAGAGCGTGGGATTTTTTGCAACACTCGGGAGAGGCAATCAGGGTTTGGGCGACACTTTGCGCTATCATTTAAACTCCGCCCATATAACCCAGAAAAATAATCGTGAAATTCGTTACTAGAGGCCCACATCGTGTCCTTTGTGCTTATTTTTTCACTAAAGAAGCTTAGCCGTGATTATATTTTTACAACGGAAATGCGTTAAATATATTTCTTGATCATTCTTTATCAAGAGATCAAAGAAAGAGACATAAACACGGATTTATTTTCTTTCTTTTTTGAACGCGGGTCAGCAAGATTGCCAGACGAGAATGCTACCGTTGCACCAAACAGCAAAGAAGGGTAAGGGAGAGGCAGAGAGTGGGGGGGGGGGAAGCGAAAGGGACAAAGAGGTAAGGGGAAGGAAAGCGATAGAGCGAGAGAGAAAAAGAAGAGGAGGGGTGGTGGGGAGAGAGAGAAAGAGATATATAGAGAGGAGATGAGAGAGAGAGATGTAAAAAGGAGGGAAAGCGATAGAGAGAGGAAGAAAAGGGGTGAGGAAGAGAGAGAACGAAAGATACAGAGAGGGGATGGGCGAGAGAGATAGAGAGAGAGAAGAGGAGGGAGCGAGCGAGAGGAGAGAGAGGAGAGAGAGAGAGAGAGAGAGAGAGAGAGAGAGAGAGAGAGAGAGAGAGAGAGAGAGAGAGAGAGAGAGAGAGAGAGAGAGAGAGAGGAGAGATGAGGAGAGAGAGAGAGAAGACAAGTATAGTTTTTCCTCTCCCTCTCCCTTCCCTCTCTTCCTCATCAAAAGGAGTTATTGATAATAAAACAAGAAACAAAGTCCACTGATGTGTTCCGGCAAAAGAGAAATATAAAAATAAATCGATAAACAAAATAACTAGATAATGGCGAAGACGGTACAATAAAGAATTAAAATAAAAAGAAAGAGCATCGGGAGATGATGAAGTCTTCATAAACAAGACATGCAGCTATAAAGAATGAAAGAGTGGGAAGAAATAGAGAAATGAGAATATATTCTTTTATTTCTTATTTAGTCACCACTAATTTCCAGCCAAACCTCATAAATAACCGTTCCTAAAAAGCAAATAAGCAAAAATATCCAAAGGAAAGTTCACCCTTAACGACATCCACGTGTCACTGTCCGTCAGCCACGGAGGCAATAAAGTGCTAAGTGAGTTATGATTCGTCTGGCCACGTGTGACTCTTTTGGCAACAGCTTTTTGAGATATATCCTCTCAGATGGGACGACTTCACTCTGCTGAAGTGATTCCTTTTTTATCTGGCAATACCTGCTGAGCGCGATTTTGGTAATTATTTTTCTTTATATGTTGCACGTGAAATAGTGAACTGGAATAGGGACACTGCAGAAATTGTTTCGTGGAATGTGTGGGTTCCGAAAACGTCAAGTGCACCGGGCCATTTTTACGACATAAAAAGTAAATCTTAAGATATGAATAGGCTGGCTAAAAAAGAAAGAAAGAAAAAAAAAAAAAAAAAAAAAAAACAGGTTGCACATACGAAAGTGATAAAAAAACCGGTCGAAGTGGGATTCAACAGAGAAAAATAAAACATTATACACGCCTTTTTTCATGGTAAAGATATTAGGTTTTCTCCACATCAGGACTGTTTAACGATATTTATCAATTACAGTTACTGTAATAAGTACTGTTGGGAAAAAAAAAGTATAAGACTCTAGCCCAACTTGCCAAATGTGTTCTTAGAAGACAGCCGATAATCTGGAATGGCATCGTCTGTCAGCCGTTTTTTTGAAAATGTGCGACCCAATGTATTTCCATATTTACGGACATGCATAGATACAAGAATAGATGAATATATATCTG
Source organism: Penaeus vannamei (assembly GCF_003789085.1). Taxonomy (NCBI): domain Eukaryota; kingdom Metazoa; phylum Arthropoda; class Malacostraca; order Decapoda; family Penaeidae; genus Penaeus; species Penaeus vannamei. The sequence continues at coordinate 97,290 of NW_020869786.1, read as the reverse complement.
TCTAAACATGCATGTATAATAGATAAATAGATGAATGTATATATATCTGAGAGACACAGATATGTATTTATTTCTGTATGTATGCATGTCTAATAGATAAATAGAGATGTATGCTGACACAGATATGTATTTATATCTGTATGTATGCATGTCTAATAGATAAATAGATTAATGTATATATATCTGAGAGACAGATATGTATTTATTTCTGTATGTATGCATGTCTAATAGATAAATAGATCATATCTGAGACACAGATATGTATTTATTTCTGTATGCATGTCTAATAGATAATAGATGAATGTATATATATCTGAGAGACACAGATATGTATTTATTTCTGTATGTATGCATGTCTAATAGATAAATAGATGAAT
>NW_020869786.1:86913-91913 GCF_003789085.1 Penaeus vannamei | reverse complement strand
GGAGGAGGAGGAGGAGGAGGAGGAGGAGGAGGAGGAGGAGGGAGGAGGAGGAGGAGGAGGAGGAGGAGGAGGAGGGGGAGAGGAGGAGGAGGAGGAGGAGGAGAGGAGGAGGAGGAGAGGAGGAGGAGGAGAGGAGAGGAGGAGGAGGGAGGAGGGGGAGGAGGAGGGGAGGAGGAGGAGGAGGGGAGGAGGGGGAAGGAGGAGGAAGGAGGAGGAGGAGGAGGGGAGGAGGGGGAGGGGAGGGGAGGAGGAGGAGGAGGAGGAGGAGGGGAGGAGGAGAGGGAGGAGGAGGAGGAGGAGGGGGAGGGAGGAGGAGGGGAGGGGGAGGGGAGGAGGAGGAAGGAGGAGGGGGAGAGGAGGAGGGAAGGAGGGGAGGAGGGGAGGGGGAAGAGGAGGAGGGGGAGGGGGAGAGGGAGGGGGAGGGGAGGGAGAGGGGGAGGGGAGAGAGGAGGAGGAGGAGGGAGGAGGAGGAGGAGGGGAAGGAGGAGGAGGAGGAGGGGGGAGGAGCGTAATGAAAGACCTAGAAGGAGGAGGAGGAGGAGGGGGAGGAGGGGAGGAGGGGAGGAGGACGAAGAAGAAGAAGAGGAGGAGGAGGAGGCTCGCTCGCTCTTCCTCTACTCGATTTAGGGTTTCTATTTATCATTCACGTGCATAGTCGCCGCCGGTGTTTAGTCGTGTCGTTATAAATAGGACTGGACTCGTGTGTTTGTGGGTAGATTGGGGTGTTTGTGTGTCTCTGTGTCTTTTTGTTTTTCGTTTTCCAGCTTTATTATATCATCAAAACCTTTATTTCGTATAGTTTTCATTTTATTATTACTACTGCTAACAGTATTACTTTCATTTTTCTAAGAATCAGTATTATTAGTAATATCTTTAATATTACTATTACTATTAATAACTTTATCAAAATTATGTTTACTATTGTCATTCCCATTATCATTATTACTACGCTACTAAATTCAATATCATCATTATTACTATTGTCATTATTTCTGCTATTATTACTATCATTATCATTACCGTTATTATCATTATCACATCCATTATGATTATTGCTACGATCTTAATTATCGTTACCAATTCCGCCCTGCTGATGAAATACTATAATAAAGATTATTCTAAGAAACGTTAGAAAGATACATCACTTGACAGATATATTTTCGAAAAGATGGCAAAAGGAATATTTAACTCAGCTGCAAATCTGAAAAAAAATGTTGCACACTAACAAAAGAAATTCGGCCGTTGGAGACATTGCACTGTTGAACAAAATATAAGAAACTGTTTAGGAAGAGTTATTAAACTATAACGTCCATGTAAGATCTGTTGAAGACTAAGGAAAAGATCTTGCGCCAACTAATTGCAAAGTTGCCTTGTGATGACAGAATTGCCTAAAAAGATCAATTTACTAGATGTAAATAAAAGGAAATTAAGAAATTGTTTATAAATAACTCCTCTGTACATTAATTACTGTACATTTGTTAAATATATATTTTACTTATAAGACAATACAGTTATACTTACGTAATTCTAATTAAGATATAGCTTGGTTCATTATATTCATAAAGCTAAAAGTTCCTATTAAATGTACAGTGTAATGTTAATATTCTGCATTACATATATGTATTTAGTCTAGAGCGCATTATTTTTACGTAAACTAAGTTGTTTTCAATACACTAATGAAATATAACGCATGATAACTAAAGTGATTTCATAAAGAAAAGTTAATCATCATAATTTAATAGTCTATATAAAGGTTTTATTGTTCATGAGCAAATCAGTAAACATTTTATATTTTGATATCTCATTATTTCCAACATAAATTCACTTAGCAATTATAGATCATAAAATTGGGATGGTTATACATTCATTTGATATCATATTAGTCACAGCAGAAATAATATAAAATAAATCATTTACACACGTTATACATTTTATCGTTGTTGTTCCTGCTGCTATCACTTTTATTATCACCATCACTATCATTATCATAATTGGAGATGGTGTCTTGCAGTGGGTATTGTGAGTTTGAATATATTTCCTCTCAACAGATAACAAGTTCATTCATCTATGACAAAAAAAAAAAAAAAAAAAAAAAAAAAAAAAAAAAAAAAAAAAAAGATCTGATCTAATCTTATAATCATAATTGTTAGTGATATTAATTGAAATATTCGCTTAGTTCATGACTGTTCTTGTTTGTTTGGAATTATTATTCATCATTTATTATTTGTCCTTATCATTATAATCATTTTTAGAAATCCAGATTTTTATTCTTCGTCTTATCCAATATCAATAAATGGCTTTGTGTTCATGCGGTAGTTCAGTACTTTATCTCGTAAATATGAATTGGTATATTTATGAACCCAAACCATCGTTACCGTTGCTGTTATCATGTTCATTATCATATTTGCTATCATTATCATTAGTATTATATTTAAATTGCGGGCATTGTCCTCGTGTATCAATAAATTTTTGTTCTTGTTGTTGTTGCTTTAGTTATCAGTATCTCAACTATCATCATTATCATTGCTGACAAAGGGAGGGAGAGAGAAAGAGAAGGATAAATGGGGAACGAAAAAATCGAAGAAACAATGGGTGAGAGGAAGGGAAAGGAAAATTTAAGACAAGCGGACGAGGCAACCACAGAAAAAAGTGATAAAAAATAAAGATAAAATGAATAAACAAACTTACCTAACGTATAACAATCAACCATAAAACTCTTAAAAAAAGGAATAAATAAAATTATTAAACTACCCACAAATAAAACAAGAAAACAAGGAAAATCGGTCACTATCTTAAAAAAAAAAAAAAAAAAAAAAATCAAAATACGCAGCCACATCCCCCAAAAATCAAAATGACCCGTAGTGCAACAACCACAATGGAATGTATGTTTGCATTTTGCATTTATGTATGTGTGCATGAATGTCTGTCTGTATGTAAGAGTTACAGGGTTATAGGTGTTGGAGTCGTGATGGAGGAGGCGGGAGGGGGATGAGGAGGAGGGGTCGATGAGGAGGGGACAGAGGGGGGTCGGTGAGAGAGGGGGAGAGAGAGGGGTCGATGAAGAGGGGGGAGAGGGGGTCGATGAGAGGGAGGAGAGGAGGAGGGGTCGCTGACGAGAGAGGGAGAGATGGGGGTCGGTGACGAGAGGGGAAAGAGGAGGGGGGTCCTTAGGGGGACAGGGGTGACAGGGAATGGTAGGAGAGGGAGGGGAGTCCAGGAAGAGGATGGGGAGGGACGGCGGAGGGTAGGGGAGTGGGGGGGGATGGAAGGGAGGGAGGGGGGGGGGTATGCCAGACCACAAGCACGGCAAAAATGCAATACCTCACCCACGTATGCCAGAGCGTATGGGGAAGGGGGGGGGGGTGAGGGGAAGGGTAAAGGCCGACAAAAAATAAATAAATAATTAAATAACAGAAACGGAATACATGGAGGAACGAAGGGAAATGACAGAGAAGGGAGAGAGAAAATCATGATATGAATAAGAGAAGAGAAAGATAGGAGAGGGGAGGGTATGAGAAAGAGAGAAGAAATGCAGAAGGGAAGAAAGGAGAAAGAGATGCACTGAGGAGAAAGAGATAGAGGGGAAAACAGGGATAAAATGAAAATAAGGAAAAGGGAAAAAGGAAAAGAAAAAGGAGAAAGAAGAGGGAGAGAAATATTGAGTATATATATATATTATATATATATAATATATATATATATATTATATATATATATATATTATACGATAGGCGGGGTCATAGAAATATTAAATATCCATACACATTAACATGCAAATATAAATTACAAATTTAAGCAGACAATTACATGATGGTATCTCCATTCAAATAATTATATTCATCGATTCATCCGTCTATCTCTGTATGCTTCTCTGTGTCTATCAATCTATGCATCTTTCTATCTGTTTCACCCACCTATCTACGGACATACACACGCTCACACAAAGACTCCATGTGTGTGCGTGTGTGTATATATATATATATATATATATATATATATATATATATAATATATATATAATATATATATATATATACATACACACACACACCACACACACCACACACACACCACCACACATTATATATATATTATAATTATATATTTATATTATTATATATATAATATTAAATATTATATGTATGTATGTATGTATGTATAAAACAGAGGTCGGCAACCTTTGGCACGAGTGCCAGATGGAGAGGGAGAGAGAGAAAAGAGTGAGAGAGAGAGAGAGAGAGATGAGAGAAGAAGAGAGAGAGAGAGGAGGAGAGAGTGAGAGAGTTTATATTATGATCAGCTAAATTTTAAAATCGAGATTACTGGAAACTACAGCGAATGATCATGCAGCCTCCATATTAAGTTCCCGGACGCCCACTGCATGAGAAACGCCTTGGCATTGCTGTCAGCCCTTGGATCAACACAACCAGGGCAGCAGATTTTCACACACGCAGCCTACCCCTCAGGCCCCCCGTCACTGCAGGCCTACAACGGATCAGTCTGAGGGGTCGTTTGATGCTCAACGTGTCCAGAAATTAATATGGTGAAAATAAATCCAAAAGTATAAACATATGCATTTTTTTCGTTACAAAGGAATACTGAATGCTACAAAAATATTACATTTATGTTATGCATCTGCAGGAAAATACATTTGGGTATACAGTGCTGGAAAAACTGGCCTGCCAAGGTTTTGATATATAGCCTTAAATCATAAATTGGCCACCACCGCGCACAGGCGGGAGGAACACTCGTAGTAGTTGACGTAGTGATTATGTGTCTAATACATACAAAACATAATCATACATACATACATAATCTACATAGCATAAAAACATTTATTTTAATAATATATATATATATATACTATATAGTATATAATATATTATGTAGTGTTGCTGAGTGTGTTGATGTGTGCTGTGTGTGTGTGGTGTGTGTGTGATGTGTGTGTGTGTATACACGTTTTGTGTGTGATGTGTGTGTGTGTGTGTGTGTGTATCTAT
>NW_020869786.1:67010-77010 GCF_003789085.1 Penaeus vannamei | reverse complement strand
GAGAGAGAGAGAGAAGAGAGAGAGAGAGACAGACAGACAGACAGACAGACAGAGACAGAAGAGAGAGAGAGAGAGAAAATGACAGATTATTTAGATCTACATTTCACTTCCTCCACCGTGTCTGTCTCTTCCACCAACCCTTCTTGTCTTTCAATATCCGCTCTCTGTCTGCCCGTCTGTCTATTGTCAGGTGTGCTTTCGTCTCCCTATAATTCACAAGTCAACCTCCCCCCCCCCCCATTCACGGCATAGATGTTAAAATACGCATGAGCATAATTATTGACTTGATTAACGGATGAGAATAATAATTAACGGATAAGAATAATAATTAAGGGATGAGAATAATGATTAGCGAATGAGAATGAGGGAGATAAGACGTTGGGGCACAGGAAAGTTTATCCGAAGTATGCAAAGATTAACGACTGCGCACTGCTGTTCTTCCATTCAACGGTCAGCCTCTAAGACAATAACAGTAATACTCCCATCCAACGCCTCACCTTTTTTTATGTATAACTACTCCCTCTCCTCCAAGAGTGTGTAACCACCATAACGGTATGGTTACAAATGGCAGACAGTTCCTAAAGAATAACAACCGTCCACAAACAATCTGCTAGTCCTAAGCTTGTCACCACGCCCCTCTACACTAAACAGTTCGTCTATTGACCGCTCGCGACACTCAGCTGAAGAAAGTGGTCAAGTGGTCGGTCAGAAGATGCACTGAGGCTAGATAAAGAACCGGAAGTTAGTGCACGATTGGATTGCTGCCTCAGGAAAGAATACAACCTAAAGAAAATAAGAAAATATTTTTATATAGATAAGAATGTAATAAGTGTATCGTAAAGGAACTTTCTTCAAATCAGTAGTTCACATTTTCTTTACCTCTGTGGGCACCCTTGCGTCTACGAAATGGTATAATGACCCTTATGGCTTAGGACGCTGACCTTAACCTAAATACAGTATGATCCCATAGCAAAGCATAGCATGTGATGTACCTGTTTCAACACAAGTAAGCGCTGTAGATAGATAAAACTGTTCATATTGTTTGCAGAGCCTCCAGCCAGTTCCGTTGCTGAGCAGAAAAATCAATTGGGAAACCTGGAGCGTCAAAGTGAGAAGAGGAAGCAAAGTAAAAAAGAAAAAAAAAAAGAAGTGCTGAACGTCTGGTTAACATCTATTTACTGTGTAGATAGAGATTAAGAAACGACAAAGGGATATAATATATGATTGTTATGAAGAAGTAGCAAAAATATTGAAAAAAACACGGTGCAGAGAGAGACAGAAAATGGAACTATTATAGGGTAGACTCTACAGATTCATTACAGTTTTCCTCATTATCGGTGCTGTTTTGTATAGTATTTTGATATTGTTATTATTATCATTAATATTATGATTTTTGTTATCGTTATTGCTATCATTACCATACCCATCATCATCATATTATTATCTGTGTTTGCTGTGGTCAAGATAGAGATATCTTTGATGTTCATTGTGGGCAAGATAGGGATGTCCTGTTCACTGCAGACAAGATATTGATATCTTTGTCGGCAGTAAGATACTCTTTGTAGACTGCCTTCCTCCTCGACAAAAAATGAAGGTAAAATCAAGGAAAATTTCGAAACCGTTGCCTTTGATAAATGTATGGAACGCATTGTTACATACATGATAGAATGTTCTGTTATTTTTCACTTAGTAGTAGCAGCAGCAGCAGTAGTAGAAAAGGTGGTAATAGTAGTAGTAGTAGTGGCTGTTGTTGCTTTAGTAGTAGTATTAGTGGTATTAGTTGTTTTATTAGTAGTATTAGTAGTTGCTAGTATAGTAGTAGTAGTAGTAATAGAAGTAGCAGAAGTATCCGTTGTAGTAGTAGTAATATTAATGGTAGCGACGGTGGTGGTGGTAATTGAAAAAGAACAGTTATTTTTTGGGTAATTTTTCAAACACTCTTCTTTTTTGTTTTCCTATCCCCCTCTTCATCTGTGTTATCCTTCTGCGTGGCTATCACAGACTCTTCCTTATACATCTTTGTCGTAGTTTTAATATCCCCAATTTCAACAAGCAATGATAAGAGCGATCTGCGTTATTGGACTGCCTTGGTTACGAGCGTGTAGGCTGAAGCTACGGTGCTGAAATTAGTATTTTCGTTGTTCTATCCTTTGCTTTCTTTTATCTTTCTCTATTTCTTCATTTCTTCACTTTTGTTTCGGTCTTGCTTGTTCCTTTGGTTCTTTTCTGTCCTTTTTTTCCCTTCATTTCTCTTTTTTCTTATTCTCTCTCTCTCTCTCTCTGTCTTCTCTGTCTGTCTCTCTCTCTCTCTCTCTCTCTCTCTCTCCTCTCTCTTCTCTCACTCTCTCTCTCTCTCTCCTTCTTCTCTCTCTCTCTCTCCCTCCTTCTGTTTTCGACATATGAAGGGACCTTTGCATATATGTGCAAAAGCATTTTGCAGGTATTTTCGAGTCTAATTTTCACAAAGCGTTTGGCATTTTTTCATTTGGTAAAATGTGGGGTATTATCATATTATTTTAGATTTAACAATTGCAGGGAATATATGTGCTTAAAGCATTTGATACAGTTATGATGATGACAATAACTGTACATGCCCGATTCATGTACAACCAAGTGACACAGATTCTATGTAGATTCTTCATAGATTCTACAAAGATTCCATACAGGATTCACAGATTCACAGTACAGATTCCATACAGATTCTACAAAGATTCCATACAGATTCTACAAAGATTCTAAACAGATTCTACAAAGATTCCATACAGATTCTACACAATTATAACGGAATCTAGAAATCCATCAGTCCATCTACTCTCATTGGCGTGCAGCCGTAATCCTTCATCCACCCAAGTTATACATTATAGATTGCCTCCCATCAATTTGGTGTATTTGATGCCTATATATTGATATACAGATACCCCCCCCAATAAAAAATGTCAATACACCTGAGAAATACAAATGATTTAGACTAAACTTGATAACCTAATATTGGAAAAAAAGGTAGAGAGAAATGGTATATTGAATTCCTTAAAAAAACGACTTGTTCTTGTAGGGATTCCCCGGGGGTGAAAAAGGCCGGCAAACGATATTATGGGACTTCAAGAGAGACAGGTAATTTAGGCTAATGATCGAGTCTTACCTATCAAGGGAATTTTATAAAAAAAAATCCAGAGAGAAAAGGAAGAGAAGAGAGACAGAGAATGAAGAGGAGAGAGAAATAAAGAAGAGAGAAGAAACAGAGGAGAAGAATTAGAAAGACAGAGACAGATAAGGCTGATTAGAATGAGACAGAGAGAGATAGAAAAATCAGACAGACACAGACATAGACCGATACCGCCATGACGAAAAAGACCCAGAGAAGAAAAAAAGAAGAGAAAGATAAAAGAGTAGATAGACACAGATAGACGATAGATAAACAAGAGGAAGGAGAAGGATAGAAAGAGCATAACACAGAAGAAAACGAGAAGCAAGACAGACAGACAGAGAGACTGAGAGATATTTATATGGTATAGAACATGACTAACCAATAAATCTTACGAATAAATTCACGTTTCAGCGTTACAAGAACCCTAGTTGTGTGTCAGTTTATGTATGTATGTGTATAGTGTGCCATCGCTGTGTGTGTGTGTTGTGTCTGTGTCGTGTCTCTGTCTGCGTGCCTGGTGTGTTGCTCTGTGTGTGCTGTGGTCGTCTGTGTGTGTGCTCTGTGGTGTGTGTGTGTGTGTGTGTGTGTGTGTGTCGCATGTGCTTTTGTGTCGGTGTTTGTGTTGCTGTGGTGGTGACTTTGTGTGTGTGACTAGTCAGTACTGTAGTATATATGTGTATTGTGTGCCCGATTTGTCATGTCATGTGGGTTTCGTGCGTATACCCCCCTTGTGTGCATTCGGATTAATATCCGAAACTCGCCCTATTTCTTTCCCAGGCAATTTAAATACCCTTCAGTCCACGACATATTGGGTAATAAATGTATCTCATAAGTGAATAATTATTCCAGGGAAAACAATATCCATTTGAACTGCTCTAATTAAAGAGAAAAGATCTATCTGTTTCTTTTCCATAAAAAGGTTTTTTCTCTCTTTCTTTTCTTTGCCTTTCAGATGTTATTTTTCGTAGTGAAGACAGTCCAGTTTACAAAAAATGATTTTAACTCATTAAAGTAGTGAATGACAAATGTTATTCCTAATTCTACCATCAAAGACTTTCTGGTTCCCATTAATTGTCATCTATCGATCATTATTTTTTCGTGTTATTTTTAGTCAGAACATAATATACTTTATTTTCTTTCTCCCGTCTCAGAAGAGAAATAATGAAAATAAAAAAGAAAAGAAACCGCTCGAATAAAACTGTGATATAACTGAAGAGAAAACGCAGCAGAGAGAAAACGAACGCCATCTGTTGGTTATAAGCGTCATTAACGCGGAGCTTTCGCATAACCAGCCCTTTGTATTTTTTCTCTCCGCGTTTCAAGATATATCGAATAATTCTCTTATGATTTCCTTTATTTGTATAATCAACGGATGAATTTAAAGGATTGCAGTTCGCTTTATCATGTCAATAACAGATGATAAAGAGGGTCCTAAAAGGGGGAGAATAGGGCAAATAAGAGGTATCGAGAGAAAAGTTAATCGGTGTCGTAAACAGACGAAATGAGGAAGAGGCGAGGCGAGCGGTTGAAATATGGAAAGAGAGGGAGAGAGAAGGGGATCAGGATGAAGCCATGACACCCGTGACATGAAGATGAGTTTATTGTAGAGAGATGAGAAGGATCGAAGGTGTAGGAAAAAATATATCAGTATATCTATCTTGTCGGTCTATTTATTGTACATACTATTATGTATATATATCTATATAATAATTATATATAATTATTATATAATATTTTATATATATTAAATATTTTACTATATTCTGTTATATATTATATATGTAATATACCTATATTATATATATAGATATATATTATACTAACTATATATTTACTTAATATGTACTGTAATGTGATCTATATGTATTCTGTTGTATATATGTTATAGTTATATATATCATATATATATTCTGTAATAATATATAAATATATAATATTATTATATATACAGAGATATATATTATATAATATATAGTAATTATATATCAGACCTTATATTATATAATTAATTATAATATTATATATATATGTATATTATATTACATATATAATACATATATATCACACACAACACAACACACAACACCACACACAACACAACATAATAAATATAATATCCATATATATACGTTATATTATATAAAATTATAATCATATAATATATATATAACCAATTATATTCTGGAACACTTCCTCCATTGCTACCCAAATTTGACCGAGCACTACAATACATATCTCACACGTATTAGTACTATACTCATATATTATTCTATATTATATATATATATATATTACTATTACATATATATATGCTATACCTTATATATGTACTATACCTCTATTATTATGCCCTAATACCTATACTATACATTACAATAATAATAACCTCACCACCACACACACACACACACACATACACAACCATCACCACCACACACAAACACTCACGCACACACACACACACAGCATCCCCAACGCACAACGCAACACCGGCAACACGCACACCCACACACCCACCCACACACACTAACACCACCCACTACCACAACACACACACCACACACACACGACACACACACACACAATACATTATCTATATAGATTATATTGATATTATTATTATATCATGTAACTATAATATACTATATAGTATATTATATATATATATATATTTTATTATTGTCATGTACACACACAGCACACACACCACCACACCCACACACGCACACACACACACAACACCACAACACAACACACAACACCCTCACACACACACCACACCACACACCAATACCCATATATATAGTTAAATTATATCTATTACAATTATATATATTCTTATTATATATATTATATATATAATCAATGCCTGTGCCGACAAGTGGAGAGAGAGAGAGAAGTTAAGATACATTAGTACATTATTCAAGTCAGCCTTAATGAGTGTCTGGTACTAAAAGTGTAATTTTCGAAACAACGATTAATCAAAATGAAATTATCATTACTGAGTACAAACTGCAAATTACAAGTCCATGTTGTCATAGAAGAAAACTTACATGCAGGAAACTCTGTAGCGCAAGAGAACCAGAGTAAATGAATCATAACGATTTAGCTCTCTTTCACTGTCTCTTCTGTCTCTCTCTGTCTTTTCTTTTCTTTCACTGCTCTTTTTCCCCTCTCTCTCTTTCACTGTGTCTTTTTCTTTCTCTTTTTCTTGCATCTCTCCTCTCTGTCCCTGTCCTGTCCTCTCTCGTCTCTCTCCTCTCTCTCTCTCTCTCTCTCTCTCTCTCTCTCTCTCTCTCTCTCTCTCTCTCTTCTCTTCTCTCTCTCTCTCTCTCTCTCTCTCTCTCTTCTCTCTCTTTCACTCTCTTTTCTCTCCTCTTTCACTGTCTCTCTTTTCTTCTTCTCCTGCTCTCTCTCTCCTCTCTCTCTGTCTCTCTCTCTCTCTCTCTCTCTCTCTCTCTCTCTCTCTCTCTCTCTCTCTCTTCTCTCTCTCTCTCTCTCTCTCTCTCTCTCATTGTCTCTTCTCTTCACTTCCCTTCTCTCTAATACTAATGACAATGAAATGATAATAGAAATACACAGCGACATAATGACTGAAATGATATAATGATGAAAATGATGTTGATAAATATAATGTAACAGTAAATAATGTTAATAGTAATAATAATAATTGTAATAAAGATGATTACGATGCTAATGATAATGACCATAATAATGATGAAAATAATTTTAAAATGTGATAATGATAATGAAAATGAAATGAAATAAAAATATAGTTTAATAATAATAACAACAATATTAATGCATACCGTGGTAAAAGAGCAGTATCGATTCCATAAATAACAATAACATCTAAAGTCTTGCCTCCGCGGCTCTCAAAGACTCCACAAACACAAAGAAAATTGAAAGAAGGAAAGAAAAAAAGGTCATGAAACCACAACAAAGCCAATCTCTGCGTCCCTCCCTCCCCCTCTCCCCCCCATCACCCTTGCCTACTCCTCACTCTCACCTTTCTTCTCTTATTCTCTCTTTCCCCATGCTTTCTCTTTCATTTTACGTGTCACCCTTTCCCTCCTCCCCTCACCCAGCATCTCGCATGTTTCGTCCTGTCATTCGTTATCCTCCCCTCCCCTTTCTCCTCCCCCTCACCCAGCTTCCCCTTCCCCTCGTCCTTCCCGCTCCTCCTCTCCCTCATCCTGCCTTTCTTTCGCCTCACCTTCTCCCTCACTTCCTTCCCCATTCCTCACCCTGCTTCCCCTTCCCTTCGCTCCTCCTTCGTCATCCTCCCCTTTCCCCCTCCCACTTCCTCTCCCTCCTCCTCCTCCATCCCTCACTCTTAAACTCTCCCCTTTTTTCTACCCTCATATCCTCCCTCTTTTCGAACATCAACCCCCCTCCATTCTCTTCACCCGGTCACCAATCCCCTCTCTCCGCACGCCTATCATTCTCCTTTTCTTTCACTCATCCCCCTCCTCCTCCTCCTCCTTCACTTCCTCTCCTTCTCCTTCACTCCTTCTCTTCCTCCTCATTTCCTTCTTTCCTTCTCCTCCTCTCACTCCTTTCCTTCCTTCACTTCCTTCTCTTCCTCCCTCATTTCCTTCTTCTCTTCTCCTCTCCTTCACTTCTTCATCNTATACTGTTGAACATCATCTTATCTACCTAATCTACTCTTCTATCTATCTCTGTCTGGTCTGCCCTCTTCTTTTTCCTCCTCTCTCTTCTGCTCTTCTCTCTTCTATCTCTCTCTCTCCTCTCTCTCTCATCTCTCTCTGCCTCCTCTCTCTCTCTCTCTCTCTCTCTCTCTCCTCCTCTCCCTCTCTTCTCTCTCTCTCTCTCTCTCTCTCTCTCTCCTCTCTCTCTCGCTCTCTCTCTCTCTCCTCTCTCTCTCTCTCTCTCTCTCTCTCTCTTCTCATTCTCTCTCTCTCTCTCTCTCTCTCTCTCTCTCTCTCTCTCTCTCTCTCTCCTCTCTCTCTCTCTCTCTCTCTCTCTCTCTCTCTCTTCTCATCTCTCTCTCTCTCTCTCTCTCTCTCTCTCTCTCTCTCTCTCTCTCTCTCTCTCTCTCTCTCTCTCTCTCTCTCTCTCTCTCTCTTCCCTCTCTCTCTCTCTCTCTCTCTCTCTCTCTCTCTCTCTCTCTCTCTCTCTCTCTCTCTCTCTCTCTCTCTCTCTCTCTCTCTCTCTCTCTCTCTCTCTCCCTCCCTCTCTCTCTCTCTCTCTCTCTCTCTCTCTCTCTCTCTCTCTCTCTCTCTCTCTCTCTCTCTCTCTCTCTCTCTCTCTCTCTCTCTCTCTCTCTCCTCTCTCTCTCTCTCTCCCTTCCCTCTCTCTCTCTTCTCCCTCTCTCTCTCTCCTCTCTCTCTCTCTCTCTCTCTCTCTCTCTCTCTCTCTCTCTCTCTCTCTCTCTCTCTCTCTCTCTCTTCCCTCCCTACTTCTCTCTCTCTCTCCTCCTTCCTCTCCCTCTCTCTCTCTCTCTCTCTCTCTCTCTCTCTCTCTCTCTCTCCTCTCTCTCTCTCTCTCTCTCTCTCGTCTCTCCTCTCTCTCTCTCTCTCTCTCTCTCTCCTCTCTCTTCTCTCTTCTCTCTCTTCTCTCTCTCTCTACATACAATTCCACACACATGCTCACGTACGCTCAGACTGCGTGTGGAATTTGCAAAACAACCAATAAAAAAATTAAAGCGATAAATCTTAGACGTTGACGTTATTTCCATGTATAAGGTAAAAAAACGAAAATAATAAATTTTGTGGAATGTGAAATATGTACATTAAGGAGAATAACGTGGCGTTTATCTTGATGTATTAATGCCTTATTATATAAAGGAAGTTGATGGAAAGTTATGTTTATGTCTAAACAAAATGATATTTCAGATTTTCTTTCTCACTGCTCTAACATAGACCATATTTAGACTGTTGGTTTTGAGCGGTAGTTAGAAAATCATTTAAGAATGCAATATATGGTCCCTTGACCGTATATTTTTTTTTTAGAAAAACGTTTTCACATTTCTGTTATTTTACTCATGAAAACGAACGAAATTTGTGTGGCAGTTTGACAGGAACACAAAAAACGTTTCACGGTTTGGCATTTGGTTTTGCGGATAATACGCAACATTCCCTTGAATCTGATGGTTGAATTATCGTACCCTGGCAGCTTGGCGGGCAACAGTACGTCCGATTTCGTGAAACAAATTGGAAATTCTCAACATTTTTTGAACAGACGAATGAGTAGGTCATAACAAGTAACTAACATTAGGTCGCTATTTAGAGTTTATAATGACAATTTTCCTTAAAGTAACCGTATATTACTTTAAAAATATCTGCCTTTTATTTCGACGTAAGCATTTTGATTTATTTAATGTTATATCTGAAATGTTATGTTGCTAGGATACAATAATCATAAGAACCCTTCTTCTCTCTCTCCTCTCTCTCTCTCCTCTCTTCTCTCTCTCTCTCTTCTCTCTCTCTCTCCTCTCTCTCTCTCTCTCTCTCTCTCTCTCTCTCTCTCTCTCTCTCTCTCTCTCTCTCTCTCTCTCTCTTCTCTCTCTCTCTCTCTCTCTCTCTCTCTCTCTCTCTCTCTCTCTCTCTCTCTCTCTCTCTCTCTCCTCTCTCTCTCTCTCTTCTCTCTCTCTGCTTCATTTCGCCCTCACTCTGCGCACATCTTACTTGAGTATTTTTTCTTTTTTTTTTTTTACTTTCCTATGAATGACATGACTTGTCTTTAAATCTACAAGCTAATATTGCAATTTGAACGATAAGATGCACATGACAATTCTAATTTCCCCGATTTTACTGCTGCTTTTTAATTTTTACTTTTTATTTTTTACTTTTTTTTTTACTGATTTTTCCTGCTGCTCATAGTCTAAACAGA
>NW_020869786.1:54510-57010 GCF_003789085.1 Penaeus vannamei | reverse complement strand
TTGGTGGAAGAAGAAGAAGAAGAAGAAAAAACGAAGAAGAAATTGGTGTAAAGATAAGACGACTTTAGAAACGGAATGATTTAACAGGTCGTATAACAAAATAGCAGAATTTCCGAAACTCTGATCTTTGAAGCGAAACTGTTTAACTCCCATTTTCATCATTTTCTTCCTGTCTGTCTAATTCCGTCTCTCTGTTTCCCTGTCTCTGTTCCCCTGTTTCATTTTCATCCCTTTCTCCCTGTCTGTCTAGTTCTGTCTCTTTGTTTGTCTGTCTCTTTCCCTTTCCGTCTGTCTGTCTCTTTAGGAATAAATTAAATCTTATCCAGCGGTTGCATAATAACAATGATAATAACGATAATAATAATTGTAATGATAATGATAATAATAATAATGATAATAATAATAATGATAATCATAATGATAGTTATGATAATAGTAATAGTAATAACAATAATGGTAATAATAATCATTATACTGATCAAAATCTTTATCATCCTTTTCTTTATCATTAATACAATCATTGTTATTGCTACTCTTAATAATAATAATAATACAAAGGTATTACTAATATTAATACAAATTATAATAGTTATGATAATGGTAATATCTATCATTAACATCTTTATCGTTATTGTTATTATTGTGATTTTTATTATCATTATCATAGTCACTTTTATCATTGCTAGTATTATCATTATTATTGCCATTATCATTAACATTATTATTGTCACTGTTATCATCATTATTATCCGCATCATTGTTATCATTATCATTATCATTGTTATTATTATTATTGTTATTATTATTATTATCATTATCGCGATCATAATTATTCATTTTATTATCAATGTAACTCTTATCAATATCATTCATATCAGTATCAGAAAAGACAAAATAAACACTAACTGATAACTTAATACATCGCTATGTATATATCAAAATCAATTTCAAACAACTGAGAGATTAGCGTTTAGATAAGTGCTGTTCTCACTGCTGTAACAGGATTTAATATTAGCGTTTGATTCCTAATTGAAAAAGAGTAAGCCGTTATCATATAGATTTAAACGATGGAATGATATCATGGCAATATCGTATATCATATTAATATAAACCTGACTTTTTCATAGATCATTTATTTCCTCGCATCATAATGTATATTCGATTTATTTTGCGTGTGTATTTTGTGTTTGAAGATATTAGAGTTAGAAAGAAGAAGAAGAAGAAGATAAAAAATACGCACACATATTTTATGCAAGTATGTACGTATGTATGTATGGCCGTCTCGTGCGTGTTCAGTCCCATTTATCGAAAAACAAGTACCTTTCATCAAACGCATTCAATTCCAATTTTTTACTGGATGAATTTGTACCTTTTCTCTTTCCGAATAATTCCCTCCGTACAAAATTCTTTTCAGGTCTTTGTTTGTTCCATTTAATTCTGCAAACTAGAAGGTAAGATAAATAGAAATATATATTTCTAAGCTGAACAGTGTCCGGAATTCATACAATTCGGTATATCGTGTGTTTTCAGTTCAAATATTCACTGTTTTGATAATCGTTCTTCATTGTTTATCTTATGTTAAATGTTCATGGTGGCGATGGTTGTGCCGTGAATTCATTATATTAAAGGGGTTAGAGACGCATAAGTACAATGCGTCAGTAAGAATGGGAGAATGGTAGATAACCACACACACATACACACACACACACACACACACACACACACACACACACACCACACACACACACACACACACACACACACACAACACACACACACACACACACACACACACACACACACACACACACACACACACACACACACACACGATGCACACATATACACACACATATATATATATATATATATATTATATATAATATATATATATATATATATATATATATATATATGTGTGTGTGTGTGTGTGTGTGTGTGTGTGTGTGTGTGTGTGTGTGTGTGTGTGTGTGTGTGTGTGTGTGTGTGTGTGTGTGTGTGTGTGCGCGTGATAGACAGATAGACAGCTATAGATATGGATGTAGACACAGAGGTAAACATATAGATAGAAGGACACATTAGATAGATAGATATATGGAACATCAAAGAAAGCAGTATTGTGAATTTCAATAATATTCTGCGCTCAGTCAGTGATTTCTATCCCTGTTATGTTCACAGTCAGTGGAATATGTATATGAATAAACTATAAATTGTATTTCAAGTGTATTTTACCTGTATTTAGCTCGCTATTTCAGACATGGAAATAATGATAATTTCATTTGTGATTTTCTACTTCATTTCATTATTCCACTTTCAATTAATTTTCGTCTTCTTCTTTATCCCTTTTTTACTTATATATTTCAATAACTATTTTTCTTATTCGCTTATCCTTCCACTTCCTATTTTCTCTTATCAATAATTTCTCAATATCCGTTATTTCTTTCATTTACTAACTTCTCCTATATGAGAATTTAGTAAATATCAGAGTATTTCTTATTTA
>NW_020869786.1:44510-47010 GCF_003789085.1 Penaeus vannamei | reverse complement strand
TGGATGTGTATGAGGATGAATGACGTGGAATTTTTGTAAAATAGTGAAGAGGCATGACTTTTGAATGATTGTGACGAATGGGAAGATGTGCCTCGTTCTTACGTTCTTTTTTTTTCGTTTCTCTTGACAGTGAGAAGGTAAGAGAAGGAAAGATAATGACAGAAATGGAGACAAAATGTCAAAAACGGACGGTTGTATTACTGATTCTGAGAAGAATGATGGAATGGTGATAAAAATGTTGAAAATTGCTAAAATGATAATGATTATCGTGATTACAGTAAGGGTGCTAATAATACAGTAGTAATGATGATTGAATGATGGTATAATGATTATAATGGCGATGCTAATGACTATAATTAGGATGATAAAGATTGTAAGGGTGATTATAATGATTAATGATGATGACAACTAAAGAGACGACAGTAATCAAACTGGTAATAATAATATAATTAAAATACGATAAGTAATAACATAATCAAACTGGTAATAATAATATAATTAAAAACTAGTGAATATAAATAAAAAGTGATCATGCAGATGATCATTATTATAATGATGGTAATAACCATAAAAATCCTGTTAAATATAACGCAAAGAATAATCAAGGTTATGATGATAATAATGCCAGTAGTGGTTGTGGTAATGATCATGTAAATGTTCCTGATAGCGATGGTGACATTGATACTGATGCTAATGCTTATGATTTTGCGAACGATGATGCTAATAACAGTAGTACCGCTACTATTACTACTACTACTACTACTATTACTGTTAATGATAATAGCAGTGATAACAGTAATAATGATAATGATGATAATAATAACAGCAATAGTAGTAATACTAGTAGTAGAAATGGTGTAGTAGTAGCTGTGATACTATATATAATGATAGTGATAACAATAATACTTAATCATTAATGATAGCAATATTGACAATAACATTGATAATAATGATGTGATAATTATGACTATGGGTTAATCGTAATTGATGGTTATGATAATAAAATGGTAATAACATTAAGAATAATCATAGTAATAACAATATCAGTGAGGCTTAGAGTAACGACAACATTGATAAACAACAACTATTATAAAAATGTCAGTGGCAGCAGTAACAGTTATTGATGGCAATAACAGTAAAAGCAGTGACAGCAATTACCCCAAGTGACAAATTGAGTTTGAAATAGATTGTATAACGACTTCGCAACCCCCTTCCCCCCTCCGACACCACACAAACAAACACGCACACACACACACACACACACACACACACAACACACACACACACACACACACACACACACACACACACACACACACACACACACACACACACACACACACACACAACAACAAACACAAACACAAACTAAACACTTAAAACAGAAACATATAAACTATGTAAGCTACACCTATCTATTTCAAACTGACCCATCCACCTGAACTCTGTACATGAATTTCTGTACAACAAATACACAAGCCGTCAAAACCAGACGGTCCGAGCCAAGATTCACAGCTGTAAACACCCAGTCGATATGCCATTTATACTGTCCCTGAACCTGTCATCCAGACCATTTTACCGTGTACGAGCTAACGGCTACAACAGGCTACCGAGTGATATAATCTAGGTTTAGATTCTAACGATACGAGCAGGTGTCCCTTCCAGCATATACAACTGCCTCTGTACGGTTTAAGTGGCATTATGGAAGAGGTAAACATCGACCGTAGATATTGTAAACATGTAGAGGATGTGTGTGTTGTGTGTGTGTGTGTGTTGTGTGTGTGTGTGTGTGTGTGTGTGTGTGTGTGTGTTGTGTGTTGTGTGTGTGTGTGTGTGTGGTGTGTGTGTTTGTGTGTGTGTGTTGTGTTTGGGTGTGTGTTTTGTGTGTGTGTGTGTGTGTGTTTGTGTGTGTGCGTGTATGTGTGTATGGGACTGTATTTGTGTATGACCGTATCTTCGTGTTTTAATTAATGTGTGTACCTTGGGATTTTTCTTGTGTACATGTTTCTACACACATCTGTAGACATGTATCAAGAGTTTTAACTGTATCTCAAATCTTACTTGGCTTTCCTCACTCACAGCACCCCACTACATATTCTGATCCATGCATTTACACAATATCTAAACCATTTTCATTCTCACTCAGTTCTAAATCATCAAATATAAAAAAAATGTATATACTTCATATTTTTTAACCCTTTGACGTCAAGTGGTCAGTAATTGTACAGCTGTTTTTTTTTTTCTTTTTCTTTTTTTTCCTTCGATATTGCTATTACAGAGAATGAGATACACTAACCAGATTTGCCGTGAAAAAAAGGATTTCAAATGAGATATGAACGTCATTCTGTGCTTTTTCTTATTTGGCGCATTATTTTCTTGAACTTATATTCTCTTTTAAAATTTACCCTTAACTATTTCTTTATTAATTTCTTTGCATGTTGGTCTGTCAGTTTGCCTAAGCAAGCGTACATACATACATACATATATATATATATAATAT
>NW_020869786.1:41584-44467 GCF_003789085.1 Penaeus vannamei | reverse complement strand
TAATATACATCTATAACTATTTATCTCTATATTTGATGTGTGTGCGCGCGTGTGCGTGTGTGTGGTATGAAGATTTACACGCACCCCCAAACCACACAGACACTTAGCGCCAACGCACAAAAGCAAGCATTTTTCCCCGCGCCTTTGACGCATTAGGAGCAGGCCCGCGCGGCAGCAAGGAGCGCCACATCACCTTCAAGATCGCCAGCGAGGAGGCGACGGAAGGAGGCCGACGAGGGGCGCCGCAGGAGGAGCATTCCGGCGAGAAGGGTCGTTGGGCGAAGGGGTGGGGGGGGGAGGGGGAGACGGCCGCTCGTTGAAAATTAAGTCCACTAACTCCTTGTGGGATTTAATTGTGATGGGGATTCATGTGAACTGAAAAAGGTTGATTATGGTGAAGGGTTATTATCGTGGTTTATGCAGATTTTGTTTATTTTTTTCTTATTTATCCTGAAAAAGGTTGATCATTATGGTGAGGGTTTATGCAGATTTTTGTTTTTGTATTTGTTTTTTGTTTATTGGATGGAAATGAATAAATTATTTCCGCACCGTGACAACCAATGTCAATATCTAATACGCTTACAAATAAATAACACACACACAAAAAAAAAAAAAAACGAAAGAAGACAAAAAAAAAAAAAAAAAAAAAAAAAGAAGGGGAATTAAATACACGTGTCTATGGAGAAAGCTAAAAACGTAAGCAGGGTGCAAGCTGTAGACAACGGGAGTTAATAATGCTTAAGAAGGGAAGAGATGAGGACGAGACGAGACGGCGAGAAGGCGCATCCCAGAAGTCGCCGCGAAAACCGAGGGGAAACCATCAGGAAAAAATGAACAGTTTGTTAAATAATCAAGTTGTTTTCAAGACTTCTGGCGAATACTCTTCTGGGAGTTATTCTTGCAGACAAGTATAATGTAAAGAACGAACAGCACACACACAGTTATACACACACACACACACACACACACACACACACACACACACACACACACACACACACACACACACACAGACACACAGACACACACACACATATATATATATATATATATATTATATATATATATATATATATATATGTATATATAATGAATAAATAAATCGATAGATTTATATGGCTACTCAGATAAATCAACAGATAAATATAAAAACAAGAAACAACAAAATTTACATAAACACATATACAATGAACATGTTTAATATACAATTAAAATGAAACATCATATACTGGAATATTGTGTAAAAACCTCCAAATCTTTAAAATAATGGTTTGGAAATTTTATACAGCTCCTCCCCCCCCCCCCCCGACCAGGCGCTTGAGTAATCGCCACGTGTCATGTTCGCAGCCTCGGCTTCGTCTTTGTTTGTCTGGAGAACATTCATTCATTTTTAGCTTGTTTACTTTGCTTGAGGGATTTTTTTCACCTTTCAAACAGCTACAAAAGACACGCGGTTAATTCGGCTAATGTAACAGAAACAGAGATGGGAAAAAAACAAGGAAACGAAAGAAAACGAAAAGACGAAGAGGAGGTAACGCCATCTGTTGACAATATTCGTCTCTAAAATACACGTGCTGTTTTGGCCTCGATATTTTTTTTTCTCGTTGATGCCTGTTCCTCTAATGGAATTGCGCCTCTCTAAGATACAGGTTACAATAAACCACTTAAATCTAGTCTACATTATTTCTCTTTTCTTCTTATTCCCTCGCGTTCACCCTTATTTAGCCAGGTGCAAAAATGCTCCCTATTCTCTTCAATACTCGAAAAGTTTGAACAGTTCAATACACTTGAGAAACATTTAGCGAGGGTATCCGCCAAGTACTTCACACCCACGTCTCTTCTGCGACCGAGAATAGCGCCCTTCCCCTAGTTTGAGAAGAGTTAGATGCGTTTGATGTGAGGGAGGGTGAATTCGGAGCCACGGAGAGTCCGGAATTAAACGCGTTTAGTCAGAGCGGCAATCGTGATAAAAGAAAAAAAAAAAGAGAGAAAGGGAAATCGTGATAAACAAACAAACAAACAAACAAACAAAAAAAAAGAAAAAATCGAACAAAAAATGGAAATTATGATTTTTTTTCCAAACTTTAAGAAAAACAAAAATGTGCGCTGTTTATTATTACTATTATTATTGTTGTATTTACAAGTAATATTGTTATCAACATTATTATTATTGTTTTTGTTATAATCTTTTTTATTATTTTAGTTACTTCATTTGCAATGTAGTTTTACATGACATTAATATCCTGTCACTTGTATACAACTTCACAGACACTCATAGAAGCGACTACAACCGGTACAAATAATACCACTAGTACTACAACCACAACTGACATCAATAACACCATTGCCATCATGACAAGACATCATCGTTATTACTTCATTAATTTTCTTTCCATCGCCATCTTAATTACTACCTTTGCCGCTATTACCATCATTATTACCACACTAAATATAATAATTTATATCGGCTACCACCACAACCACTGCCACTACCACTACAATTCTTTAGCACTTGTAATAACGCCACATTGCGCGCATAATTAATTTCTTAAAAAGTTTCAGAATTTTCTTTATATTTTTTCCTCCGTTTTCCTTCGTCAACAACAAGTCAAAGGAGCAACAGGTGGTCCGATCGAACGCTTTGGCTCTGGCTTCCGCTCGGGTGAACTTTCAGTAATAGTTTGAATTTGTGAATTTCTCGAGCTTTCAGGTTGATGGAGTTTTTTGTATAAATATTTTTGTAAACGTGTGTAAGGTGATTTTTTGGTTTATATATATATATATATAATATATATAATATATATATATATATATATATATATATATATACATATATATATATATGTAAATGTGTATATAGCACGCACACATACACACTTGAGA
>NW_020869786.1:34084-36584 GCF_003789085.1 Penaeus vannamei | reverse complement strand
GGGGGAATATAAAGTGTCTTTTAGGGAATTTCACCTGAACGCTAAAGGGGGGGGGGGGGGGGGTGATTTTATGTTGAGAAAAGAATATGCAACAATACTATTGCTTTTGACATTGATCCCTCTACTCTTGTCACTAAGTAAAATATGATGAAATTCTAAATATTCACATGCGGTGATGGATGAAGAAAGTATAGATTTATAGCATTTTTCTCATAAAGAAAGTCAAGAATATGTATAGATGTCGGCAAGGCTGAAAGTTTCTGATGCCTTCCATGCTGATAATTTTCACAGACAATAAACTGAAACCAAAAATTTACAGCTTCAAGTAAGAAGTCGTCAAATTTATTTATAGTCAGATTTTATGAGTTTCGTGCGTGTTAAGTGGAATATTCAGATGCAATATCCAGTATTTATTATTTCCTGCAAACACTAACACTTCTTCGAATTATCTGCTATGGAAACTATGACCTATTTGAAGGCAGAAGGCAATAATAACGAAGTGGTAAAATGCTGTTATAATCATCTGGATTTTCTCACTGAATCCACAACACAAAGTCTGCCTCAGTTTTCCCTTGAGCATCTAATCCCTATTGTTGCTGAGATCCCAAGAAACGCTCTGTAAATTAATAGTATTATTTAGAAATAAGAATGTAACTCATAT
Organism: Penaeus vannamei; assembly: GCF_003789085.1. NCBI lineage: Eukaryota > Metazoa > Arthropoda > Malacostraca > Decapoda > Penaeidae > Penaeus > Penaeus vannamei. The sequence continues at coordinate 35,923 of NW_020869786.1, read as the reverse complement.
ATCTTAGGTATTGAAGACTTAGTACATCAGTATGGTTAATTGGTAGAACTAAAAAATAAACTATGGCTTTGATCTATGTTATTTGTTAAAGTTGAAGGATATATAAGGTTCAATTAATTTAATCGTTTAAAGCGAACTGTATGAATTATATTAGATTGCCATTTACATTATAATGGTAGATTGCTATTAGAACCTCACACAATGGGATTACACCAAACAGATCTACAGAAATATCTTTTTTATTATTTTTGTCAATCATACTTCTATCCTGAAACCATTTATTATATAATTAGACATTCGAATGCCCATATATGCCATATACTACTATATTACCGGGCAAAACTTAGCAAAGGTTATGGTGACAAACAGATAATTAGAATTATCTCTTTTTTATGAATTTTATTAACCTTATTTCCATCCTGAAACAACGTTTTGCAAAATTAGACATACGAATTCCTATATATAACCTATACTGCTATATTACCGGACAAAACTTAGTAAAGATTATTATAAAATACAATCAGGTAAATTATGAAACAAGTAGTTGACTAAAATAAAAGGAAATACTACTTAAAACATGTATTAAATCCTTGTTAAATACTAATACTAATAACTAATCAACGCTAACCTGGGAATTGACTTTTATTACCAAGAGTTATGTCTAATATATATTAAACGGAAATTGATATATTTGATATGATTGAAACGGAAATTTGATACTAATTTTTTAAGATGAATAGATTAAAATAAATGTTAAGGGTTTACACTATTAATAAAGGTCAATATATAAATGATACCTCTACTCACACACGTACAAACACACCACACACACACACACGTACAAACATCACACACACACACACGTACAAACACACACACACACACACACGTACAAACACACACACACACACAAATACACAAACACACACATACACACACTTACAGACATAGCCTCCACACACACACACAATACACACCACACACACACACACACACACACACACACACACACACACACACACACACACACACAACACACACACACACACACACCACACACACACACACATTCTCTCACCCCAAACACAAACAAACACACTCTCCCACCCCCTTCTAGACCCCCCACAACACACACCCAAGCAGAGTTAGTGTGCCCCAATCCNCATAATAATAAGTTGAAAAAATAGTAGCCAGAAAAAACAATCCTTAGAGTACCCTGATGAGATATAATGAGCAAGGAACAATGTAAAACCTTATAATTGAATAATGATGAGTTGAAAATAATAGACAAAAAAAACATAGATACCGGATGAGATATAGGAGCAAGGACAGTGTGAAAAGTGAATGATAAAGATAGATGAAAGTTGATAAATAATAGAAAACGTACACGGATAAGATATAAGGAGGCAGGGACAAGTAAAAAATGATAATAAATAAATAGATGAAGTATGCAAATAATGAAAAAAACCGCAGAAATACCCGAGAGACTGTAAGGAGCACGACAATGTAAAAAATTAATACGAATAAATAGATGAACGTGAAAAAAATAATAAAAAAACACCTGCAGAGAAACCTGGTTAGATATAAGAAGGCAAGGCACAGTTAAATAATAGATAATAGATAAAATCAGATAGTTGAAAATATAGACAAATAAATCATAGAGTACCCGCGATGAGCATATCATAGGATGAAGGCAATTAAAAATGTTCAATCAAAATAAATAGATAAAGTTGAAAAAAGATAGAAAACAACATTTATTACCGGGTGTGATGAGTCAGGCCTAAAATTAATTAGAGACTGTTTAAATAGATAAAGTTGAAAAATAATAGAAAAAAACAC
>NW_020869785.1:615955-618455 GCF_003789085.1 Penaeus vannamei | reverse complement strand
TTATCAATCTATCTATCTATCAGTCTATATGTCAATCTATCTGCCGTCCTTCATTATTTTTCACGTCTTCTATAGCGTAAACACACACACACACACACACACACACACACACACACACACACACACACACACACACACACGCACACACTCACTCCTCTTCCTCTTTCTTCTCCTTTTCCCCATCTTCCAATTCTCTTTCATCAATCAACTTCTCTATCTCTTTCTCCTTACCCCTTTTTGGGGCGTTTTAGGCAAAGTAATCGTGTCTTAAAATCAATCGAAATACCAAAATAATTAATTCAACTTATACTTATAAACCAACTTACACTAGTAGTACCAAAGCACTAAGAACTAAGCTGTAACATTCTGCAGAACATCAGTCACCCTCAATGAACAGAGAAATGCTCAGGATAATTAAATACACTGATTTAATGATCACATACAACTTGATTAATAAGTTAATGAATGAGTGGCTAAACTAGTAACTAGAAGATTTATAATGAGCAAGGTAAAAAAAAAAAAAAAAACTTTGGTGGGTACAAAGACAAAGATCTTGACAGGCGGACAGACGAAGACATGTGATGACAGACTGATATGCAGTAAAATAAACAAGCAAATTATGATATCAAGCACGCAAGGAAAAAAGACAATTTGAACAGTCGATTTTTAAAGCACACTCTAAATATCTATAATTCATAACAAAGCCATGCAACGAGGATACACTAATAGATTAATAAACATTGGTATTAAAGTAATTAATAACGTTGATAATTAGATAAACAAACAAACTAAGTAAACACGGAACACCGAATAAACGAAAATAGACAGATAATAATCTTAAAAAAATAGAATAATAGATAAAAAAAACATGGGTAAAGGTAACCAAATATGAAAATGGAAAAATAGAATGCAAATGAATGAATAAGAATGAATAAATGAATAAAAAAAAAAATCAAATACCATATCTTCAGGCATTCCAGCACGTGTTTAAAGAGGCTACAAAAACTTTTTTTTCTTTACTTTTCTTTTTCTTCTTCGACGTCTTCTTATTTTTCTTCTTCTTAATGCAATCACTCTCTTTTACATTTTCCAACTCACAACTGTTGAGTAAAGGTATAGGTGTCAAGCCTCCTCCCTACCCTTCCCCTACCTATGCCGCCCTTTCAGTGCGTTTCTTTCTCTTCTTTTATCCTCACATTATCTTCTTTCCCCTTTTCTTCTTTATCCTATATTTCTCCCTTAATTCCAATCATTAACTTATGCCATTTCTCCCTTTCCCTTATTTTCTAAAATCCTTATCTTCCCAACCCCATTTCACTTCCCTTCACCCTTCTACCCTATCCTCTTTCCCTCCCTCGCTTCCTTCGTTTCTCCTTCTCCCTCCCTTCCTTCTACCTATCTCCTCCACCACCCATACCACCCTTCGCCAATCCCTCCCCCTTCCATCCAAACCTTTCCCTCCTCACTCACCCTCATCCTGCCACCCCACCCCCACCTCATCCTTCACAGTCACCCCCTCCCCCCTTCTCCCTCTCCCCTGCCCCCTACCCTCCCGTCCACCCTGTCCCTCCCAGCAATTTGTTAACCTTCCGTCAGTCTGTTTGACCCTGGGACTGTGGGGCTACTGAGAGGAGTAAGAAGATAACTCTAGGTGGTCTTATGATTAATTGCCTCTGGACAAAATTCCTGTCACATGCTGGTGTTAAGGATGGTGGTCTACCTGCTTCACCCTATGAAATATTTATGTGTGTGCGTTTAGTCGTGTACACATTAGTGCGTTTACATGTGTGCGTGGTCACGACCTCATATGTGCCGCACGCACGTGTATAAAGGTCTAGGCAGTGGAATACTCACACGAATACACAAAAACGCACATACACATACATACATGGAGGTTTTCAGTTACATATTGGTAGATTCCGAAATACACTTAAGACTTTTAAGAATATGTTTGATTATTATCATGCTTAGGAATATTAAGAAAATTATTAATTAACGTTATAATTAGGAATATTAAGAATATTATTAACTATTTTTATACTCGAGAATATTAGAAATATTATTAATTATTGTACTTAAGAACACTAAGAATATTATTAATCGTTATTATACTTAGGAGTATCAAGAATATTATCAACTATTATTATACTTAAGAACATTAGGAATATTATTAATTATTTTACTTACGAATAGTAAGAACATTATTAATAATTACTATACTTAGTAACATTAGGAATATTATTGATTATTATTATACTCGAATATATCAAGAATTGTATTAACTCAATGGTTGTTATTTTCGGCCATTTTATTAGAGTTGTCATTGCTATTTTTTTTTTTTTTTTTTTTTTTTTTTTTTTTACTATTATCATATACGTTTGTAAAGAATATGTTATATTCGAGTTGCAGTCACCATGGAATTTGCTTTTTTCTATAGTTTTCATCCCCGGTTTGTTGATAATGATGAAGCTGATTGTTTAATACTTGAGTCTCTCCCTGT
>NW_020869785.1:603455-605955 GCF_003789085.1 Penaeus vannamei | reverse complement strand
ACACAGCGAGGCTGAACCGACGTTTCGACCGAGTGTCTCTTCGTCACGTTTTTCTGTGGGCTGAGTGACGTCACATGCGGTTGGCTTGATGCTTATGTCAACAGACGGAAAGAACACGTGAGGGCGATCGGGACTGTGCCTTTCAGTCAATTACGTGCTGTATGTATGACATATTTTGCGTAAGAAGAAGTTCTTGTTTTGTGGTGTACTGTATATACGACTGTTTCTCTTAGTTAACGTTCGAGGTTGCTATAGTTACTGTGCTATGACGGTGCAGGATTTGTTTGTGTTTACGATTAATAAGCCTTCATAATGTTGCAAAACCTTACTCAATTAAATCGAAATTTTTACGTGGAAACTCCGTTTTGGCTACTGTGATATGAGTCATCATGTTAACAAATCATTTCTGTGGTTGACTCTCTCTCTCTCTCTCTTTCTCTCTTCTCTCTCTCTCTCTCTCTCTCTCTCTCTCTCTTCTCTCTCTCTCCTCTTCTCTCTCTCTTCTCTTTCTCTCTCTCTCTTCTTCTCATCTTTCTTTTTCACTATGCCTCTGTTTCCTTTTCGCCCTTCACCATATTCATCTTTGTATTGCCAATATCATGAAGATATATACATACACCAACATGCCAGTAAATAAAAAATCATTTCTGTGGTTGACCCCCCCCTCTCTCTCTCTCTCTCTCTCTCTCTCTCTCTCTCCCTCTCATTCCTTTCCTATCCTCTCACCCTCCCCCCCCCCCTCTCTCTCTCTCTCTTTCCTTTCCCTTCCCTACCTCCCCCCCCCCCTCTCTCTCTTCTTACTATCTATCTCTCTCTTTTTCACACTTTCATTTGCTTCGCCGTAAGTGGTGCAGGTAAAATCCTTTATATATTACCAGGCTCTTTACACACTTAAAATGCCTTCGTTGACAAAGTCATCCATTAGTTTCTGTTATCGAGCTCTTAACAAACTTTCGCTTAATTCTAAAGACATGAATAGATAAGATACCCCGCCAAGAAATAAGAGAGAATAAAAGGTTAAAAAAGATATTCTTTTTCCTTCTTTCTCATTAGGTAATCTCGTTTTGTTTAACAAAATTCAACAGTGTGAAGAATAGACTTATGCGCTACCATTTTGGATTTTTTTTTCTCTTTTTTTTGCGTCCTCCCTCCGATGACAACTGACACATGAGATATTATTATGACAATGCTCCGGATGGCGTCACCCGTGTACAAGGATATGAATTCTTGTGGCTTCTGGTGTGGCTAATGGACGGTGCCCTTGTCTCTCGTGTTCGGCAGATGAGCCTTCACTTTTCGACCATTTGTACACAGCCAGCCTATCTGACGTGGGTGATAGCGACAACGTGTGGACTAATTGTTGGGGAAATGTTCGTTGTGAGATCCAGATAGTACTTTTTATGGGGGGTCGGGGAGGGGAGGAGGGAGGTAAGGGGGTATGGATTTTGAATGTGTGTGTGTGTGTGTGTGTGTGTGTGTGTGTGTGTGTGTGTGTGTGTGTGTGTGTGTGTGTGTGTGTGTGTGTGTGTGTGTGTGTGTGTGTGTGTGTTTAAACATTCATATGTATGTATATGTACACACATGCAAAAGGAAACAAGAATTACACACACACATACATATGCACATGAAGAGAGAGAGAGAGAGAGAGAGAGAGAGAGAGAGAGAGAGAGAGAGAGAGAGAGAGAGAGAGAGAGAGAGAGTAGAGAGTTTGACGAGAGAGAGAGAGAGAGAGAGAGAGAGAGAGAGAGATTAGATGAGGAGAGAGAGAGAGAGAGAGAGAGAGAAGAGAGAGAGAGAGAGAGAGAGAGAGAGTGAGAGAGTGAGAAGAGAGAGAGAGAGAGAGAGAGAGAGAGAGAGAGAGAGACGAGAGAGAGAGAGAGAGAGAGAGAGAGAGAGAGAGAGAGAGAGAGAGAGAAGAGAGAGAGAGAGAGAGAGAGAGAGAGAGAGAGAGCGAGAGAGAGAGGAGAGAGAGAGAGAGAGAGAGAGAGAGAGAGAGAGAGAGAGAGAGAGAGAGAGAGAGAGAGAGACATTAGGGACTAAGGGAGATGTTTCGATCTGCACAATCTGCCAATCAGCCCCATCATCTCAGCCTCCCTATCAAGACGTCGTCCTGGTACACATTCCCCTCCGAACCGAAGGGCTCAGCCAAGAACCCTTACAACTGTACCCAAGTAGCAACGAAGCACGGAACAGGCTCGTACACCGTCTACCCTTCTGAGGTCCGTGCATTATCGGTCGTCTGGAAGGGTCAGATAACAGCTCGGTGATGGAAGCTGGAGATAAGGCAGATTAGGGAGACGTAGGGCCAATCTGCACCTCTCGGCCCTGACATGTTTACGACCTCGGAAACAAAGGGGGAAGGGGGGTGGGGGGTGGGGGGCTGCGGCGACCTCTGGATCCGTCCCTTCCGCGCTGGCGAGAGAGGGCGACGCGTACACGCCGACGGAAGCATACGGTCGTATGCGTCCGAATATATGTATGTATGTATATATACATATAT
>NW_020869785.1:585955-588455 GCF_003789085.1 Penaeus vannamei | reverse complement strand
AAGGGAAAGGCAATGGATAACTGATAAGAAGGGGAGGGGAATGGGAAACAAATAAGAATGGAAGGGCGAGGCAAAAAAGGAAGGAGAGGAGGGCGAGGAAATATGGTAAAAGAGAGGAAAGCTAAGGAAAACAAGTAAGAAAGAGAGGACGGAGTAAAAGAGTAAAGAGGAGAGAGGGAAGAATATGAGGTCAAGAGAGGAGGAAAATAGATAAGAATGGTCGTGGGAAGGAGAAGGAGAGTAGGGTGAAGGAAGGGAGGTAGGAAGGCGAAAGAGAGGGAAAAGGAGATGGAGCAGGGAGGAGAGAGTGGGAGAGGGCAGACAAGAGGGGGATGGAGGAAGGAAGGGAGAGGGGGGTAAGGGCGGACGAGATGGAAGTGGAAATAAGGGAGGGAAGGGAGGGAGGGAGGATGGTGGACGCGAGGGAAGAGGATATGGCGGAAGGAAGGGAGAGGTGAGGAGGGCAAACGAGAGGGAAGGAGTAATGGCGCAATTAAGGGAGGGGGAGGAGGGCAAACGAGAGGGAAGTGAAAATGGGGCAAAGAAGGGAGGGGGAGGAGGGCAAACGGGAGGGAAGGGGAAGTGGAGGAGGGCGCTGGAGGGGCGTCGGAGCGAGCGCGGAGGGTGTGATGACGCGGTGGCGAGCGTTGGACGGTCTGCGGGTCTCAGCTGGGGTGTAAATGGCCTATGTCTTTGAAGCCGGGCGCTGGTTGAATAATATTGATATATATATTCAAGCACCCGTTGTCTTGTAAGTGGCGTGTTACATTTAAGAATGGTGATTGGCGAACAGGGAAGAATACTGATGATAATCCGTTCTTAAGGGCCGCTCGCCATGCCGGTTTGGGAAGTGCAGGCGTTTAGGGCGAGTTATAAATCCCTGGGAGAATTTTAATCATAGACGCCTGTGCCACCGCGGAGGAAAAAGGAGAGCATCGGCGACACAGATTCATATCCTTTATTTTCGATATGGTAGTGGATCTCATAAATTAAAAGGCTTAGAAGGATTCGCTCGGATACAATCGAAGGCCAACCCTTAATTACAGGCCGACATTCACTCAACAAGTGCGATCAGGACGTAATTCCATTTATAATTACGGCTAATACAGTTATTTCCAAATCAATCTTTTCGCTACATAACGCCTTCACAATATAACTCCCAAATTAAGTAGATTAGCAAATAGAATATTACAAAATCAAATATATCCAGAGTCCCTCGTCGCGTATGCTTCTAGCGCACAGACAAAGCGATCATTTTGTCCTCGGCGCGCATACTACACACACGCTCTTTGAATATGCCGCGCACACACGATCCTTCACCGAAATCAAGATCTCTTTTACCTTCTGTGCTTATACGCATATATATCTCGGCGAAATCAATTATTATAGAGGCTATGTAATAAAGAGGATTGTTGATTTCCATTATTGATTTGGACATTATATTTGGAGAATCATCGGCGTTCAGCAGGGAACCCGTGGGCGAGGACCCCGTGCTTATTTCATTGGCTGAGAGACCCCGAGCGTTCTCTCTCTCTCTCTCTCTCTCTCTCTCTCTCTCTCTCTCTCTCTCTCTCTCTCTCTCTCTCTCTCTCTCTCTCTCTCTCTCTCTCTCTCTCTCTCTTTGGGATTTTTTTTTTAGATCTTGTGAGTACGATTCAGTGACTTATTTTATAATGAAGTTTGTGCTTAGTTAAACTTTGTCTTTGTTAATCTAACTGATTGAAAAGTATAGTTTGAGTTTTCGATCGCAATGCACGGTACGGTAATGGATTCAAATACTATTTTGGAATATTTGTGCACTCTGTGTTCGCTGTGTGGAGCATTCTCTTCTACATTTTTTTTCTTCTTCTTGCCCATGTGTGGTTTGACACTCGATGAAAAATCTTTGTCAGTATTTGGAAGATCAATGAGAAACCAGTCTTATGATGACGGGTTTTATAATATGAGCATACGTGTGGTCCTGTATAAATAGAGCAAAAGAAAACATGCACAGATTGTTTGTTAGCAACAGAACTGCAGAGGTAAGTTGACACACTTATAACATGATGAATATTGCAACGAGCTTAATATTTTTAGGCCCAATATTCCCCCTCTTGCTCTTGCCAATCCTACTGATGCTACTGCTACTACTGCTAAAACAACAACAGCAATAACAACAACAACAACAACAGCAACAACAACTACTACTGCTGATGCTGCAACTGCTACTCCTCCTCTACCTACTACTAGTACTACTACTACTACTACTGCTACTTCTGCTACAACTGCTACTCCTCCTCCAGCTACTGCTACTGCTACTATTGCCACTACCACAGCTATTACTACTGTTACTCCTCCTCCTACTAATAAACGGAGGATTTTTTCAGGGTGTGAGTGGATGTGTGTGGATCGGAATACATGTTTTGGCTACATGGTGTGTATATTATCTATTTGCGTGTTGTTTTCTTTCTTATTTATTTGGTTTATCTTTTGATTGATTTGGATTATCATTCACATATAG
>NW_020869785.1:538455-553455 GCF_003789085.1 Penaeus vannamei | reverse complement strand
ATAGGCTTAGCTTTTTCAATTCTTCTTTCGTCTAAAGAATTCCTCATCAGACGAATAAATAATAATGATTTATTTTCATTCTTATTGTGGCTGTATATATATATATATATATATATATATATATATATATATATATATATATATATATATTATATATATATATATATACATATATATATATATATATATATATAATATTATTAGTATATAGATTATATAATATATATATATATATATATACATAATATATATAGTATATATATATAGTAATTAATAGTATATATATATATATATAGGGTATATAGTAGTATTACAATATTACTATATTAATTCGTATATAGTGAATTATGATAATATATGTATATAGTAATATTATATATATACTATATATTATATTTATTATTAAAATATAAGTATTATATATATAGGTATATATCCTATATATTATATACTTATATACGTATATATAGTATATGTATGTTACTATATATATACGGTATATATGATAGTAGTATGATATTATTAATATATCAGACATAAAGAGTAGAGTATAGTTATGTAGAACTAGATATAGATGATACATATATGGAACTTATAACATAATTCGCTGTCACCAGTCTCGGTTGCTGGTCTCTGTATAATCTTCCACTCGCAACGCATTCGCAGGTACTGCCTGCTTATATATCAACAAGGTTACAGATAAGCTTCTCTCTGCAGTCGCGCACGCAAACACACACACAGCACACACACACACACACACACACATGGCGAGGTACATGGCTGTTGTTGCGAGTGCACACAGTCACAACATCGCAGGCGACACACACACACACACAACACAGCACTAGCACCAACAGTCGATCACACGCACGCAGCAACACACACGCGCGCAAACACACCACACACGCACACACACAGATGCGTAAGACACACCACATCTGAGTGAGACAGGGACACAGCACACAGTTGTTTCAACCACACACGCACACACACACACACACACACACGGGCACACACCAACACACACGACACGACACGCCACACACACAGCACAGCAAAAGTAAACACAACACACACACACATATATAACAAATGCATGCATACACTTCACACGCTAAACTTTACGACCGAGGCAATAAGATCCGAAATTTTTACAGGTCTTACGATAACAATAATAATTGCCCATGTCTGTTTTCTCTAATATAGTGTCCATATAGACAAGTGGAAACCGCTGATAGCCGTCATATTAATCAGGGATTTGATAGTTATTCCTAACCCACGCGACTATTTTGGGGGTAATGGATTATTGGATATAGTAGAGGCCTTCTTCATCCACGCTAATCTCCGAACTGTGCAGGAAATATCCAAGTGTTTTTTGTGCGCTCAGAGGGTCGTCTTTGATCCGACGAAATGCTTATGGATTGCCTATTAAACTCCCTTCTCGTAGGGTAGATGATAATGTGATATACTGTAGGGTAGATTATAGGTAGTTTATAGCATCTACCACGGGGCTATGTCGGATGGAGTTCCTCTAGGCGGTGTTCCTATTAGCGAAAGTCTTTAGGATCCCTCCTTTTCCCTTCGGAGGTGAGAGAGAAATATATATTAGCCGTAACTCATACGAAAATGGCCATGCAAATAAGATCTTGGAGAATGGGTCTGGGGAGGGAGGGGAGGGGGAGGGGGAGGAGGTTTATGGGAGGATGAGAAAGGGAGAGGTCGGGGAGAGGGATGGACCGGGAGGGGGGGAGAGGGTCCTTAATTATGAATTATTACAGACATATTCATTACCTGATTTCGCCTTTGTGGCACGGGTCGCGGTAGAGGTGGCACACGCATGCAGCCTCTCTCGCTCTCCCTCTCTCGCTGTCCTTTCTTCGGCCGCCGTCCGAGGAGCGCGCCCCCTCGTTTGACGTTCAAAAAGAACTTAATTCACATTCAAGGGTCGCTCTTAAGATTTAATAATATTGGCCCTAGACAGGCTGCCGCACTCGCACGGGCCTTGAGAAGCAGTCAACATCTCTCCGCTGTTTACAAGCAGTGTGACGTGACGATCACGCGCCCGTTCTAGCCTATATATGGAGACAGAAAACCCGGGGGCGTTTTGTGGTGGGTATGGAGGCAAGCCCCAGAGGAACCCTGTGTTTACCTCTCGGACGTATTCGGCGCGGCGGGCAATGTCAGGAGGGTCAGGTGACGATAGCTTTGTATCCAATTACTTACAGGAGTTTATTACATCGAGTTACAGAGTTGCCGGATGGGGTTGGTTCGGCGGCGTTCTGTAAGGGGTTTTATTCTCTCTTCTCTCTCTCTTCTCTCTCCCTTCTTCAGACATCACACACAAACACACACAACACTCTCTCTCTCTCGGTCTCTCTCTTCAGTCTTTCACACACTCTCTCTCTCTCTCTCTCTCTCTCTCTCTTTCTCTCTCATCTTTCTCTCTTCTCGCTCTCTCTCTGTCTCGTCGTCTCTCTCTCTCTCTTTAAAGGAAGGGATGCTGGTTAATAGATATTGTTCTTCCAGTGTTAATTTTTTCCGGTTATTTTCACTCAATCCTTCATTTTCTTTCTTGTCTTCTCTCTGTAAGAAGGCCTTAGGTGCAGAAAAACGAAAATGAGTATATATGTGATTAAATAGCTAAATAGATACGATAAATGTACATATACTCCCATAGATAGATATACAATATATACATAAATGTGAGTGAGTGTGGTGTGTGTTGTGTGTATGTGTGTGTGTGTGTGTGTGTGTGTGTGTGTGTGTGTGTGTGTGTGTGTGTGTGTGTGCGTGCTTATTTTCGTAAGTACAGTATCGGTAGAAATCTTACACAGAGAAGTCAGAAAGAGATGACTAGAAAATGGAAGACTAACGAAAATATGGCCACATATCTCAAAGACAAAAATAAACCACCCATCATTCCGTATATATAGAATGCCCATGTCGATTTGCAAGGCAAACCGCTCCTCTGTGCATCTGTGTTTGCTTTAGCTCAGCCCAGCGGGAGGACATGTTTCGTCTGTAGGATAAAACACACAAACGTATCTTGAACTCTGACATATGCGACGAGACCCAGTGATGGACACTAGTCTGTACGTTTTCTTTATATATACATTAGGATGAAAACGTGGGGTGTACATCTTGGAAATCTCAGAGATAATATGCATGATGGTACATAACAAATATGATGAATTTATACTCAGGGACATATTTAGACATTCAGGGCAGGTATACTCTGTACTTATTAGTGCATACTCACATATGACTTTATGTATATTGCAATATGATCCTCATATGGTTGCGTCATAGAGGTAAATGGTATTATATCATGCAACATCGATTTGTAAAATGATATGTGTCTTTGATCATAAGAATAATCTTTATGATTAATGGAGTTAATGTTTGGTTTTAATAAGTATATTTTCATGGCAGGATGGGAAGGTCCGATTGGAGAATTATATCACTGGTAGATTTTATAAGGCGTTAAGTATAGTAACGATAAAAACAGTCACAATAGTAATAAAGAAACGTTCATCAAAACGACAGTAATAAAATTTTGATTACTATTGGGATCTTGATAATGAAAACTATCAGTAAATGTTACCGATTATTACAACAGAAATAATTGTAATAGTAAATAAAAGTAATGATATATTAGAGAAACAAACTTACCTAAAACAGTAACAAGGCGACAACAATAACAGCAATAATGATAGTAATAGTACTGATGCTAATGAGGATGATATAAAAAAGTAAAATTAGTTAGAGATCATGATATGATAATATATAAGTCCCGCGTGCGAGATGATACGCACCAACAAATGTTGTGTATAGTAGATGTTGTAGTGATTAGATACGCGGATAGCATAGTATAAATAGAATCTGTGACTCTCGCAATGATATTATATAACGCTGTGTTGGGTGGAGAAGATAGTATATATTAAATGAGTTAGTATATAGTGATATTAATTCATATAGTATATATATAAGTATATATAAGTATTACATATATATATGGACTAGTATATAGTATATATATATATAGTATATATATATAGCTATATAAATATATATATAATAATATATTATACACTATATATACGTACATTATATTTTATATATATATATATATATATAAATATAGTATTATAATATTATATATAATGTAGTATATATTGTGTTGTTGTGTGTGTGTGTGTGTGTGTGTGTGTGTGTGTGTGTGTGTGTGTGTGTGTGTGTGTGTGTGTGTTGTGGTGTGTCGTGTTTGTTGTGGGGTAGTATAGTATATATATTATATATATATTATATCATATTATATTGATAATGTTTTATTATTATTATTCTATATAGTTATTTTGTTTACTTTTTATGTTATTTTATTTGTATAACGTTATTTATCGATTATATTTATCATCATCATTTCATGTGATTGTAAGATTTACAATCATGTCATGTCATCTATTATCGAGAGGCATGCCGCTCATCACAAGTTAGATCAAATTCATGATCGATCATTATCTTTAATATCATGCAGTCATCATCATCATCCATCACATCATAATCATCTTCATCGTCATAGCAATCATTCATGTGTTCTCCATTATTACCAGCAGCAAGTTGTTATTAATCATTCATTTCAATATTACAACCACTCCATCGCCATCATCATCATCACTATCATCATGTGTCATCATCATTGTCACCATTACATTATCTCTCCCCATTATCAATGAAATCAGTTTTGTCTTCACCAATGAGATTTATTAGAATTTAAGAAAGAAAGAATTTTAACACAGCTTTAACCTTCTCTCTGTCATGATTTTATAAAAAAAAAAAAAAAAAAAAAAAAAAAAAAACATGACGTGCAGAAATTTAAAAGCATATATACAAAAAAAGTAAAAATACGAAATGAAAAAAATAAAGGTAATACAATAACCCCAATCGAAATCGCCACACCCAAAAGACATAACACGAGATTAGCAAAGCAATTTCGCCAACAGTAGAGAAAGAAAATTAATATCTTCGGACAGCGAGACGGGCGAGCGAGCGAGCGGGTAAGACAGTAGGCAGAGAAGCATTAATCATCAGGTTCCAATGGGCTACCAAATGCCTCTTAACAATGGCTTTCGGCGTCTTAGAAAGAGGATCCAATCGCCTATCCTCCTTTTGAACTCGAGGCTTTTGTCTTACGTGAAGCTCGGGGCGTGACCGCGCCTCGCCTGAAATGGATCCTGAAAACTAAGAGATCGCTGATGAAGATTTTTTTTTTTTTTTTTTTTTTTTTTGAGGGGTTGGAGGAGGGAGGGTTGGGGGGAGGGAGGGTTGGTGGGGAGGGAGGGTTGGTGGGAGGGAGGGTTGGTGGGGAGGGAGGGGTTGGTGGGAGGGGGGTTGGTGGGGGGGAAAGTTGGTAGGGAGGGGGGGTGTGGGGGGGGGCGGTCGAGACTTTTGGAGGGGGTGCTTAGGCTGAAGAAGGAGAAAGAGGTGGAGGGGAAGGAAGGTTATGAAGAGAAGAAAGAGGGAGAATGGGAATTGTTTGGGCTGTCTGGCTAGCGGAGGAGTACGGTATGAAATGCTCTGTATGTTCATAGTATTATGAATATATATAGTATATATTTATACTACTAGTATATTAAGTAGTTATATATATATATTATATGTATATAATATTATATATACATATGGCACATTTGTACATATACATATACTTTAATATATATATATATTAATTATTATATATATAAGTTAGTATTATATATTATAATATAGTATATATATAATAGTACTGCGATATAGATATAGACATAGAAGATAATGTTACAGTATAGTATATACTATAAGTTAGTATATATTCTATATATTATATATATATGTTGTGTGTGTGTGTGTTGTGTGTGGTGTGTGTTGTGGTGTGTGTGTGTGTGTTGGTGTGTGTGTGTGTGTTGCTGTCGTTGTGTGGTGTGTGTGGTGTGTGTGTGGTGGCGGGTGTGTGTGTGTGTGCTAATATATATTATACAGATATAGTATAACTACATTGCACATCACCATATACATATACATACATATATAGATAGTATAATATAGACATACGATATGTTGTATATATAGAGTTATATTATTATTAGTTAGTATATATTTTTATAATATATTTAGTATCTATAGGTACTTAGATATATATAGTATCTATATATATGATGTATATATATATTTAATACTATATAGCTATAGTGTATATGATACATACACACAGCACACAACACACATATATTATTATATAAGTACATATATATATATATTACTATATATATATATATATTATATAATATATATATATATATATATATATATATATATATAATACGCACATACATATACATATACATAATGATATATATAGTATAGTGATTATATATTATGTTATATTATATATATATAGTAATGTATATATTATTTAAGAGAGAGAGGCGAGAGCAGAGAGTAGAGAGACGGAGCGAGAGAGAGAGAGAGAGAGAGAGAAGAGAGAAGATGTTAGAGGGAGGAGAAGAGAGAGAGGAGACGAGAGAGAGAGAGAGAGAGAGAGAGGAGAGACGCCAGGAGAGAGGAGTGGAGAGGGAGGAAAGAGGGGAGGAGAGTGAAGAGATGGAGGAGAGAGGAGAGATAAATACAGACATATAATATGTATGTAGGGGTATAGTAAGTATATATATATAGTAGGGAGTAGGGGGCTACGGCGCGCGGGGTACGCGCCGTGATGAAGGTTTATATATTATTATTATTTAAATATACGATAGTACTACATACTGTAGGTAGTGGTATGAGGTATAGTATAGTTAGATATATCTTATATATAATATGAATTTATATGCGCCTATAATATATGGTGTGTGGTGGTGTGTGTGTGTGGGTGCTCGTGCTGTGTGTTGTGTGTAGTGTGTGTGTGTGTGTGTGTGAGTGTGTGCTGTGTGTGTGTGTGTGTGTGATGCTTGTAGTTCTTGTGTGTGTGTGTGTTGTGTGTGTGTGTGTGTGTGGGTGTGTGTGTGTGGTGTGTGTGTGTGTGTTGCTGTTGTGTGTGTGTGTGTTTGTATTTATATATATCTATAATGTATATATATTATATCTATAATATATATGATATATACTAGTATATTATAGATATATATATTATAAGTATGTAAATATTTATTTATTTAGTTTATTTTATTTATATTATTTATATCATTTGGATGTATAAAGTGACGTGGCGTGTATATCACATACATATACATAGACCATTCATATATAGTATACTACTATAGACTATACGTATAGGTTATATATATAGCTATAGTATTAGTATTATATAGTACTATATGTATATATAGCACCTATATTACTATTATAGTATCTATACGGATCGGGTGTGACGACTTAGTAATAAGTATATATTTAGGTTATTTATATATATATATAGTATAAGTTAACTGTCATATATATACTAGTTATATTAGTAATAGTACCTATCATACAGTATGAGGTGTCGTTTCGTTATATTGTGGAGCATATACATTCACTATATCGTTCGATATATATATATATATGTATTATTATAACGGTAGAGTATAGTATAGTATAGTATAATACGTATATATTATATATATGTATTATAGTTAATTGGGGAGGCGCAGGGAAGTCGAGATAGAGAAGAAGAGAGAGAGAGAGAGTGAGCAGGAGTGAAACGAAAAGAAGAGAATAAAAGACTTCAACGAAAAGAATTCGCGAGAAAACCGGGAAGGAAAATACAAACATACACATACTAAATACCAATTGTCTTATTACTTCTGTGGCCGCGCGTCCTTAGCTTTCCCCGCTCCCCCTTTTAAGATGCTCGCGCTAACTACCAATTTGTTCAGTGGTACACTTTAAGTGACTGTTACTCGTACTCTCGTGATTTGTTCGCAAGATGGATTCCGTTTTAATGGAGATGAATATGAGCTGTTCATAATACTCAGCCAATAAAGGGTGAGTGTGCGCGACGATTCCCTCGGGTGCACGGGGGGCTTTTGGTGTGCGTAAGAGTTTGCCGTCCTGATCGTTGGCAGAGATTGCGCACGGAAGGGAAGAAAGGGAAGGATCTGGTGGGTGGTTGCGGTACCCTCTTTTCTTTATTTTTTTTCTTCTTTCTTTTTCTTCTTTTTCTTCTTTCCCCGAGATTTCCTGGTCCCTTCTTTTTTTCTGTTCTATTATTTTTTTTCTCTCTTTTTATTCTTGCCGTCTCTCTATCGATGAGTTCTAAATCTACGTACTTGGCTTGTCTATTCTATCTTTCAGAATCTGACTGTTTTGTTTTAGCTTCTTTCTGAGCTCTTGTCTGTTTTGTTTATGGTTGTTTCTACGCCGGCTTTCTATCTGCCTTTTTGATCTTTCATGTCTAGAATGTATCTATTCATATCTTGTTCATGTTGCGCGGGAGTCTGTTGTCTATTTCATTCTGTTTCTGGCTCTCCTTCTCCCTCCCTCTTCTGCTAAATTCTCTGTCTCTTATCAAGTTTCTTTCACTCTATCGCTCTCATTAGCTCGTTTGATGCTGTTCCCATTAACAACAAACTCCCGTCCAAATATTTTATAAATTCTCCAGTTCCAAAATTCCCCCACGCTCTCACGCCAATCCAACCCGACCAACACCCTGCTTTCCCCGTCTAAAATTCCTCTGACTTTCCCCCCAACAGCTCCTATACTAGCCACCCTGTTTCCCCATACCTCCCCCCACCCCTTCAATACCATTACCGTAGCTACCAGCATCCCCTTTCTACCAAAGATACCCTCGCCCTACGTCTCCTCCCTACGAACCCCCCTCCTGTCCTCCCCATCAGGGAGATCCAGTTCCACAGTAAGGAGGTCGTTTTTCGACCTTCCTGAAGTGTCGGTGCTTTACATATGGGCATTATGGTTTTTCCTTCTGTGGGGGAACCAGCGACCCGTTTGGAAGCGCGGTGATTTGTGATGGTGCGCAGGTTTGTCGTTCAGGGTGTGACGAATTTGGCAGGTTGATGGCGTGTCTATTGTTGTGTTTGGTGGAGAGAGTGTTGTGTGTGAAAGGCAGGTAGGCGGGGGGAGGTTGCGCGGTCGGCGGGCGGTGGAGGCTGCGTTTGAGTGCGTGTGCTAGGTAGAGTAGGCGCAGACATAAAGGTGGTAGGCGGCTAGTGCAGGGAAAGAATATTAATTTTATGATTAGTATATAGGTATTATTAGTGGTAGTTAGTAATATATATATATATATATGATGAGTTCAGTGAGAAATAATGTGTGTGTGTGTTGTGCTGTTGTTGTGACGTATGGTCTTGTGTTTATGTCATGTGTGGTTATGACATTAACATCATGTAGGTAATATCAAGTTATATATAATTAATATATAGGTATTAATAATATGTATTATATATATATATATTATGTATTATATAATATATTTATAGTATTATATATATATATATATATATATATATATATTTTAATAATATATAATATATAAATATATATATATATATATATATAATATATAAGTATAATAATATATATATATGTAATATATTGCACATCACAACGCACATATTATATATATATATCACTAACATACGCAACATTAAATGATATTATATTATCCTATGAGTTGACATACTGAGCATCATTCAGCTATATGCCAGTGCTACACACACACGATACTGATATCAATCTGAGCCGAGCTAGCGTACTAGCTAACACTACACACACACTACTTACACTACAAACTACACACCACACGACACACACACGACTACCATCACAACCCAGAGAGTAAGTAAAATAAAAACTATTATATAAAAGGTATACGTAGAAACACCAGAGAGGATAGAATAATAAAAAAAAGGAAAAGAGCATTAAGTAGTATGATATGACATATGAGTAGCGCATAGAGGGTTACTCCAAGCGTAGTTATATACCTGACACACTTCTTCATATATATGATGTTAATTCAGTGTCTCTATCTATACTGATACATTCCTTAATTAGTATCTATGGTTGTGATATTTATCGATACATAAAATTATATATTAATCTATTATCCTTGGCATCGAGCTTGTACATTGCGCGTGATGGCGGCTTCGCCGTTCAATTCCTGAAAAATAACTAAGACTGCGTTATTGTTCTATATCACTTCCACTGATTTCAGTCTATCATCTGAGTTTGTTTGGCCTTGTATTCTCCTCGTCGTGCGTGTCGTGTAATATGCTCGCTGTTGATGTTGAGGCGAACAATGTTATCTCAATTTTCCGACTCGCAACATCCTCATCTCTTATTCTTCTTTTCCTTACCAATACTCTCTCTCATCTCTCTTCTACTCTCTCTCTCTTCTATCTCTCACTCTCTACTCTCTCTACTCTCATCTCTCTCTCTCTCTCTATTCCCTCTCCCTCTCTTTCCATTTACTCTCTTTCTCCCTCTCTACTCCATGTCTTATATATAATATATTTTTAATATATTTTTATTTATTTTTTAATAAATATATTTTAGTAATTATATATATATATATTATATATATATATCTAATATATATATATATATATATAATATATATATATATAATAATATTGAGTTATATATATTATGTTATTAATATACTAATATATTAATTAATATTATAGAGAGTAAGTAATATAAGAGAGAGAGGAGAGTAAGTATTGTATTATATATAGAAATATTAATATAATAGAATAGTAAGATTCTATATACAGATATGAGATGAGTATAGATGATTAGAATAAGAGAGATAGAGTAGATAGACGACAGAATTAGTGGATAATAGATAATAGATTATGTGATAGATAAATAAGTATATATCAATGCTATACTAATTGAGTAGAGTCTACATTAACTTTATCATATAATACTTAATATTAATATATAATATCATATATATTATATTAATATTAAATAATATATATATATATATATATGAGTGTGTGTAGATAATATACTTGATGTTGATGTGATGATGTGTAGTGTAGAGTGTGTGTGTGTAGTTGAGTGAGTATATGTTGATGGTTGTGTGTGTGTGGGTCGTGTGTCAGATGTGTATGTGTGTGTGTGTTGATGCGTGTATTGTTCGTGTGTATAATGTGTGTGTGTATAGCTATGTATAATAGATATTATTATATTAGTGAGTATATGTCTGATATGTGTGTATATATATATAAAATTATATACTAGATATATATATAAAATATTATATAGTATATATATAAGTATATAGTATATTATATATATTATATATATATATATATATAATATTATAGTATATATAGGCGTATATATATATATATATTATATACAATATATATATATAATGTTATATAATATTATGTGGTGTATGATATATTATATATATATATGTGTGTGTTATATATATATTATATATATATTGTACACTATTATGTTAGTTAAGGTAGTTAGTTAGTGTAGTGTATGTATATATATGATGTGATGTTGATATGTTTATGCATGTGTATTAGTGTTTAGCTACTATAATATAGGTATATATAATATATTATAATATATAATATGTATAATTGATATAGTACGATATATATACTATATATATATATATATATATTACATACTATTTATATATATATATGGTTAATATATAATGATAATTTACTGTGTTGTGTCTCCTCGTATCTCTCTCGTACTCTGCTCTGCTCTCTCCTCTCCTCTCTTCTCTCTCTCTCTCTTCTCTCTCTCTCTCTTCCTCTCTCTCTCTCTCTTCTCTCTTTGCTCTCTCTCTCAGTATATATATATTTTATATAGTTTATATATACTATATATATAATATTATAATATATATACATATATAAATATTTATTATATATATATATATATATTAGTAGTATATATATGATATATGATATAATAATAATAATATATAGTATTATATAGTATATATGTATATATACTATATAATTACTAGTAATAGTGATATGATATATTATTATATATATATATATAATATATATATATAAAATATATATTGTGGTTGTATATATATATATATACATATAATATTATACATATTATATGAGTTTATTAGTTAGGTGTGTAGTATAATATATATATACAGTGGTGTATATCGTGTGTGTTTCTAAAATATCCCACACTACTAATAGTCCATACATCCGTGTTCACCTCAATCTACCCTATCCCTGTACACCCCAAGTACAAAACCCAATAATAGCCTCACGGCGTAGCAAGCTATTAACTAAAATGTCCCACCGCTTATACACATGCATCGCTCGTTGCCTTAATATCAGTAGTAGTAAAAGTTTAGTACCCAGATAATTTATCTTAACCCGATCTGTAAGAGGGACGTGTAAGAGAAAGGAAGTAGATACGGGAAGAGTAAGGATAAATAGAGAAGAGCGATAATGAGGTAATAGGCATTAAACTATTATATGTAAGTAGGCAGAGGATAGAGTAATAAAGAAGAGGTAGTATAAGACAGATGATTAGAGTAGAGGGATAGTATAATTGTAGTATAGTCATGAAAGATAATCTGGAAAGAGAATAGAAAAGAGCGAAGGGTAGGGATAGGATTATTGCTGTAAGTAAGGGTACTGAAAAAGGAAGGCAAGAGAGATAAAGTAGTATAATACGAGGGTTATATTATTTAGAATTGGAGAGGGAAGGAATAGCTAGAAGTAATGAAGAAAAGATAGACATAGATGAAAGCGGTATATATATAATAGTGGTATATGAATTGTTAATATATATAGAGAGGGAAAGAGTAGATATGGAGAAAAGAAAAGAGAAGCGGTGAGGATAAATTAGTAGTATAATAGTGATTGTAATTGAGAGGAAAAGAATAGATAAAAGAATAAGTTAATAAGATATATAAAAAATATAGTGCCATTATTTAAATAAATATTTACAGTTATGTTTATTTATAAAGTAAAATAGAATATAAGTCAAATAGTAATGAAAGAAAGTTAAGAAGAAAGGGTATAATAGTAGGAATAGTACATATAATATGATAGACTAAAGTGGGATATATAAATAGTAGTATATGAGTATAGTGATAGTATAAAGGAGGAATCACGGATAAAGGAGGAAAGATGAGAAGAAAGAGAAAGAAGGAAACGAATAACTTTAAGATGAAAGGAGTAGAGAAAACAAAAGAGAAATGAACAAATAACTATATATAGCTAAAATAATCAAGTATATATGATATAACTATAGGTAAAGTGAATAAAGACATAAGAAGAAGAGCTATATATAGTAAGTATATTATATATAATATATATAATTTTAAGAGATAATTTTGTTATAAGATATATATATATGTATAGTATATATGATCGGTGTGTATACATATATATTAGTATATAGTTATATATATACATATAGTATATTATGTATATGTATATGTATAGTACTAGAATATAGTATATAAGTAATAAGAAATTAGTATATATATATATATATATATTATATATATATATATGTATATGTATATATATATATATATATATATATATATATATATATATATATATATATTATATAATATTATATATATATTATATATATATATATATATATATATATATATAATAATATATATAATAGTATACATTATATTATATATATATATATATATATATATATATATATATATATATATAATATATATATATATATATTATATATATATATATATACATATATATATATATATAATATATATATATATATATATATATATATATATATATACATATATATATATATATATATATATATATTATATAGTATATACTATATATAATATATATATATAATATGCGTATATGTGTGTATGTGTATGTGTGTGTTGTGGTGTGTGTTATGCGTGTATGTGTGTATAAATACACACACACACACACACACACACACACACACACACACACACACACACACACACACACACACACACACACACACACACACACACACACACACATATATATATATATATATATATATATATATATATATATATATATATATATATATATATATATTATATATATATATATATTATTTATATATTATATATATATATATATATATATATATTATTTATTTTATATATAAATTTATTTAAATGCCAAGGCCCACACATTTAAATCCTCTTCCAGAGACACATCCTTAAAAGAACAATCCAAGCCAAAGACCCTGGAAAGGGGGGGCAATGGGAGAGGAGTGAGGGGGGGTGGGGGGGGGGGGAGGGAAAGACAACGCAACAAGTGTAGCCAACCGCGAAGGAAGTCCCACCGAGGATCAACTAGCAGCCCCAGCGATCGTATCTGGCAACATTTGTCGTCATAAATATTACGCAGCAGACCTCGCACTGTACGAGTCTGGGATCAGATAATGCTAGACCACACACAACCCCCTCGGCCGCTGCCACCGCTGCAACACAGCCGTGCCACGCAACGCCATGCAGCGCCAGCGCCTCCTCCCTAGATTCATCATCGTTGCAATGATATATTTAATGCAGGAGGGAGGTTGCATTCACTGGACGCCTTGATGAATTCATCTCGTTAGGCGGAGTCCAATGGCCGACGCCTGGCGAAGTCACGTGTTTAATTGTTGGTGCAATGATCTTGTTATTTTTCTATTTCGTATTAGTAACATTAGTATTGCAGTCACTATTATCATTATAATTAATTCTATGATAATTGATAATATCATTATTGTTATTATTATTGTTGTTGTTATCATCATCAATATTATCATCATTATAAGCCATATTATCCTTATCATCGTTATCATTATCATTAGTAGCAGTAGTAGCAATAGTTGTAGAAATAAGAATAGTGGTATTGTTGTTATCATTGATATGATTGTTATCATTATATTCTTATTTTTATTATTTATTATCATTATTATTATTATTATTATTATATTATTATTATTATTATGTTATTATTATTTATTATTATTACCATTATT
>NW_020869785.1:520955-525955 GCF_003789085.1 Penaeus vannamei | reverse complement strand
GGGAAATGAGACGGAGAGGCAGAACCGAGGTGGAGTAGTGGGAGAGGAAACAGGGAGTGGGAGCTGAGTAGGGGAAGGGGAGATGAGACAGGGAAGGAGAGATGAGACGGGGAGGGGGAAGTGAGACAAGGAGAAGGAGGTGAGAAGGAGTAGTGGGAGAGGAGACAGGGGGTAGGAGCTGAGAAGGGGAAGGGGAGATGAGACGAGGAGGAGGAGCAAGATGAGACGACGAAGGTGAAGCTGTGAGGTGGATAGATGAGAAGGTGTAAGGGGGAGGAGGGGGGGGGGGGTAAGTGGCTCCAAGTAATTATTATAACAACAGCGTCAGCACACACCGGGGTCAATTTAGGCGTGAAAACCACGTTAATTATGAGACTGCGAGCCCGAATTGATTTATTAAGCAGGGAGGGAGCGGCAGGAAACTTGATATCTTGGGTATATCTTGAGGATGAGATTGAATTAGAGAATATATACTGATTTATTCTTATCTTAATTTCTTTTTATTTTTTATGTTTTTATTTTTTGGGGGGCGATCTACTCTTCATTAAAAGAAAAAAAAAGACAATCAATATTTTTTAAGGGATTGTTATTAAGACACAAAATTCCTGGATTTTTTTTTTTTTTTTTCTTTTTTTTATCACTAGCGTCTTCATCATCAAGAGATTTAAGGTCGGTTTCTTTTAATAAATCACATCTCCCATCGCCTCATTAACGGCGGATGAGGAAGCAGAGGTATGAGGGGAGGATGGTAGGGGGAGGGGGAGGAGGGTGGTAAGGTAGGGGGGAGAGGGTGGTAGGGGAGGGGAGAGAAGGTGCTAAGGGAGAGGGAGTATGAGGGGAGAGGGTGGTAGGAGAGGGAGAAAGGGGTAGAGGAGGGAGAGAGGGTGGTAAGGGAGGGAATAGGGTTAGGGAAGGGGAGAAGGATGGCTGGGGAGGGAGGGTTTAGAAAAGGGCGAGAGGGTGATTGGGGAGGGGGTGAGGGCGATAAGGGAGGGGGGAGAGGAGGTAAGGAGGGGAAGGGAAAAATTAAAAGAATAAGGAAAGGGGGAATTAAGGGAAAAAATACGCCAGTTCAGAATACGGAGAGAGAAGGTGAGGGTGGGTATTAGGCCTCCACCCCCTCCACCTCCATCCTCCTTCCCCAGTGTTCCTAACCTCCTATCCCCCTCTACCCCCCCCCCCCCCCCCCCCCCCCCCTTCCAATCAACCGGGGATAAAAGCTAATTAATCATCCCCAACAACTCCATCTTCTTATCACGTCCTTATCACCGTTATCAGGGAGCTTGTTGAGGCGGTATTTGGGCTCAATTATAGCTTTAGGGCTGTCTGTTCTCTCCTCATTGAGTCTCTCATTATCTCTCTTCTTCTTCTCTCTCTCTCTCTCTCTCTCTCTCTCTCTCTCTCTCTCTCTCTCTCTCTCTCTCTCTCTCTGTCTCTCTCTCTCTCTCTCTCTCTCTCTCTCTCTCTCTCTCTCTCTCTCTCTCTCTCTCTCTCTCTCTCTCTCTCTCTCTCTCTCTCTCTCTCTCTCTCTCTCTCTCTTCTCTCTCTCTTCTCTCTCTCTCTCTCTCTCTCTCTGCTTTCTCTCTCTCTTTCTCTCTCCCTCTCCTCTCTCTCTCTCTCTCTCTCTCTCTCTCTCTCTCTCTCTCCTTCTCTCTCTCTCTCTCTCTCTCTCTCTTCTCTCTCTCTTCTCTCTCTCTCTCTCTCTCTCTTTCTCTCTTCACTCATTCTCTTTCTCTATCTCTATACGTCTGATTGTTTTCTTTCTGTATTTCACTACCTATCTATTTACCTCCGTCTGTGTCTGCCTATTTCTCTGTTTTCCTCGTTCAATCTTTTCCACTATTGTTTTTTTCATCTATTAGCTTTTGTCCTTTTCTGTCTCTTTAATCCTACATCATCCTGGTCAATGAAGCAAAATCCTCACACAGATATTCTTAAATCTTAGTCAATGCTATCGCTATTTTTTTTTCTACTTATTTTTTGTCTATTTTTGTTTTTTAATTGTTTTCTTTCCTTTACTCCTGTTTTCTCCTATCTTTATTTTTCTCTCTCTTTTTTATTTCATGTTTCTCACTTCCCTTTTTTCCCGATTTTTTTTTTTTTTTTGTTTCTCTTCTATATCTTCCTATTCGTTTCTCTCTTCTTCCCTCGTGCTCTCTCCTTAACCGTCTCTCAACCTATTTGTCTGTCTGTATGTTTGCCAGTTTCATTGACTGACTGCCTCTCTCTCTCTCTCTCTCTCTCTCTCGATCGATCGATCGAATAGATAGAAAAGTAGAGAAAGGCATGAAAGAAGGAGAAAAAAGAGTAAAAAGAGGAATGAAGAAGGAGAGAACTAATAGACAGGTGAAGAAAGAAGAGAATAGAGAAAGAGAAGGAGAATAAATTCAGACATAAGCCGGACAATAGCCGAAGGGATGAAGTTGGTCCCCGTATCTTTCCGGCTCGATGCGCACTCCGGGGATGTCCTCCTCCTCCTTCCTCTCTTCCTCCCTCCTTTTCTCTTTCTCTCCCTCCTCTCTTCTCTTCCTCACTTCTCTCTTTCTCTCCCCTCCTCTCTTCTCTTCCTCTCTCTTCTCTCTTTCTCTCCCTTTCTCTTCTCTTCCTCACTTCTCTCTTCTCTTTCCTCTCTCTCTTCCTCTCTCCCTTCTCTCTCCTTTCTTTCTCCTTCCTCCCTTCTTCTCTTCTTTCCCTCCTTCTCTTCTTCTTTTCCTCTCTCCCTTCTCTTCCTTTCTTTCCTCCTCTCCTTCCTCCTTCTTCTCTCTTTTTCTTTCTATCTTCTTCTCTCTTCTATCTTATTCTTCTATCCTCTTTCCCTTTCCTCCTTTTCCCCCTTCTCATCGTTCTTTCTTCCCTCTTCTTCTTAACTCCCTCCTTCCTCCACCTTCTCTCTCTCTTTGTCTTTCCTCTTCTTCCACTATCTTTCTCCCATTCTCTCCCTCTCCTTCTCTTTTTCTTACATCCTCCCTTTTTCCTCTCCCTCCTCCTTCCATCCTATTTATTCCTTCTTTTATCATCGGTCTTTTGGTTTTCCCTCCCCCTTTTCTACTCCTTCTTTGCTTACCTTACCCCTTCTTTCCTCTTCTCTTTTCTTCCTTTCTCACCTCTTTCTTCCTTTCTTTCCTCCTCTTGACTCTTCTCCCTTTCTTCCTCTTCTCCTTTTTTTCCTTTCTCTCAACTCTTTCTTCCTTTCTTCCCTCCCCCTTACCCCTTTTCTCCCTTCCTTCCTCTTTTTTTTTCTTTTCTCTCACCTCTCTTCCTTTCTTCCCTCCCCCTTACACCTCTTCTCCATTCTTTCTTCTTCTCCTTTCTTCGATTCTCTCACCTCTTTCTTCCTTCCCCTTATCCCTCTTCTCCCTTCCTTCTTCTCCTTTCTTTGATTCTCTCATCTCTTTCTTCCTTCCCCCTTATCCCTCTTCTCCCTTCCCTCCTCCTTCTCTTCACTTTTCTCTTTTCTTCCGTTTTCTCAACTCTTTCTTCCTTTCTTCCCTCCTCCTTCTCTTCACTCTTCGTCACCCTTCACAGATAGCACAGCAACCACCCTTCGCCGAATACACACATAAGTGAGATAACCCCTTACATGATCAGGCTCTATTGCACCTCTCTCTCTCTCTCTCTCTCTCTCTCTCTCTCTCTCTCTCTCTCTCTCTCTCTCTCTCTCTCTCTCTCTCTCTCTCTCTCTCTCTCTCTCTCTCTCTCTCTCTCTCTCTCTCTCTCTCTCTCTCTCTCTCTCTCTCTCTCTCTCTCTCTCTCTCTCTCTCTCTCTCTCTCTCTCTCTCTCTCTCTCTCCTCCGTTTGTTTTTTTCCACTTATTATCCGTTTGTATTTCTCTCTCTTTCTCCTTTTGCCTCTCTCTCATTCTCCATTTATCTATCTGTCTCTTCGTCTCTTAGGCCTTTCTTTGACCTTTGGTTAATCTTTTTTCTTTCTCTATTCGCGTCGTCTTCTTTCTCTTTTCTTTCTCCTTTTTTTTCCCTCCTTCTACCTCTCTCCTTTATCTCTCCTTCCTCTCATTCTCCGTTTGTCCTTCGTTCTCATTTTATCTCTTTTTCTCTCATTTTCCGTTTGTCCCTCCTTATCTTTTTATCTCTTTCTCTCATTCTCCGTTTGTCCCTCCTTCTTGTATCTCTCTTTCCTCTCATTTTCCCTCTGTCCCTCCTTTTCCTTTTATCTCTCCTTCCTCTCATTCTCCGTTAGTCCCTCATTCTCCTTAAATCTCTCTTTCTCCCATTCTCCATTCGACCCTCCCTCTCCTTTTATCTCTCCTTCCTCTCACTCTCTGTTTGTCCCTCTTTCTTGTATCTCTCCTTCCTCTCATTCTCTGTCCCTCCTTCTCCTTTATCTCTCCTTCTCTCTATCTCTCTCTTCCTCTCCATCCGTCCAGCCGATACTTGATTGATGACAGCCTCTCCCGCGCGCACTGTCTAATGAGGGCCATCGGTGTAAGTCACACATGTTTTCACATTGCTTCGATAAAGGTTAATTGGTTAATTTGGTGTGTCTGGCGATCGTCGCGCGATTTGGCTCTCTGCTTGTCTTCGAGGCACTGGTGGGGGAGAGGTGGAGGGGGGGGGGCAAGGGAGAGGAGAGGGGTAGGCCTTTTGCAGAGCTCTGGGGAGGGAAGGGCAGCCTGTCGATCGCTCGCTGTTATGGTGACTTTTTTCGTTTAGATGTCTGTGCATACCTAAAAGTATTTGTGCATACACACACACACACACACACACACACACACACACACACACACACACACACACACACACACACACACACACACACACACACATATATATATATATATATAAATATATATATATATATATATATATATATATAATATATATATATATATATATATATATATATGTCTGTGTGTGTGTGTGTGTGTGTTTTTTCGTTTTTCCTTTTTCCTTCGTTCTTTGTTTATATGTAGCAGTCTAGATTCCTTTCCTATACATGATTAAAGAAATTTTAATAGATTATTAAAACAATATAATTTTTCA
>NW_020869785.1:505955-515955 GCF_003789085.1 Penaeus vannamei | reverse complement strand
TATTACTATCATCATCACCATGTCTCTCTTATTATTATTATTCCTTTACTTTTTTCTTCTCTTACTACTTCAAAAAAGGGCCAGAAAGTCAACTTTGATGTGTCGTAAATTGAAATGAAAGGCAAGTCCTCTTTAGAAGGAAAAGTGAACAACCTCTTTACATTTTATTTATTTATTCAATTATTAATTTTTTGTCCTTTCATTTTTTTTTTTTTATTTTTTTTTTTTTTTTTTTTTTTTTTTTTTTGCCTGATTGTTATTTTTCTTCACAGTGAACAGGGGATAACTTTCGCAAAACTCTATCTCCTTTTATTGTTCAAGGTGTATCTTTGGTGCAGAGTTTTGTGTTTCCTTTATATCAATGTCATACCTTGTGTAATAAATCGTAATATTATAATCTATCTAAAGGACAAGCTCCTGTTTTTTCCAAGCATGCGAAACAGGTATATCAAAATACAGCGATATGTAAATGAGTTATACAACAACATCAACAAAAAAAAGTAAGTTGGATACTTTTGATATTCTTAATTTTCGTTTTTATATTACCAGTATTTTAAAGTTATGTGTAGTTATTGATGGTAACATTATTGTCATTATCTTCGTTATCATCATGATAATCATAGTTACAATGTTATTTTTGTTATCATCATTAATCATTTATTATCATAATTTTTCTTATCGTTATTTCAGTTTTAATTACCATGCTTATTTTTATCATTATTATCAATCTCATCATTGTTATCATTATTGTAGATTACCATTTTTGCTGTGATTATGATAATTATTATTTCTATTAATACTATGTTCTTACTATTATCATTATTATCAATATCATTTATACTATCATTATTCGCTCTTATTCATATTATCATAATGAAAGTAGCTGTAATTATAATTATATAATTATAATTATAATCATTATTATTTCTGTTATTATAATTTTATCCTTTTGTTGTTTTTGTTGATATCATTATCATTATCATTATTACTGTTATCATTATTAATATCAACGGTATTATTGCTGTTATCAGAATTATTATCACTATCTTCATTATCAATATTAGCCTTTTTGTATCATTATCGATATCATTATCATTGTTATCATTGTTATCCTCTTTATCATTATTATCATCAATATTATTGATGTCATTATTCTTATATTATCCTCATTATTGTTATCATTATCCTTATTGTCATTAACATTATCACTGTTATTATTATTATTATTATTATTATTATTATTATTATTATTATTATTATTATTATTATTATTATTATTATTATTATTCGTTATCATTACTCTTGTTATTATCATAATTTTTATTATTATCGTTATTGTTATTATCAATAACAGTAGTAGTATGATGATGATGATGATGATAATGACTATCATTGCCATTAATGTTGTTATTATCATTATTTTCATTATTATTATTATTAGAGAGAGAGAGAGAGAGAGAGAGAGAGAGAGAGAGAGAGAGAGAGAGAGAGAGAGAGAGAGAGAGAGAGAGAGAGAGAGAGAGAGAGAGAGAGAGAGAGACCCAGGTAGAAGGTAAGAGTGAAAGAGTCTAAAATGGAAATGAGAGTAACAAAGAGAGACAGAATGAAAGAGAAAGGAACTTGGCCTTATTTGAACTATGCCTATTCTCTTATCTCGTGTTATATTCATCAACTTTCGGTTTCTATGTGGCCTTTTTTTCTTTTATCTTTCTCTCTTTTTATTAGCCTTTGCTTTTCCTTTCTTTCGTTGATTAATAAATTCCCCGGAAAAATTAGTCTTTTCTTCGTATCTCATGCTTCTTCTTCCTTTCGCCTCCTGTCTCCCTACTCCTTTCTCTCTCCCAATTCCTTTTCTTCTATTCTTATATTTTTTTTCCCTTTTCCTGCTCTAATACCTTCGTCTCACTCCTAAATCTTCCCAATATTCACTCCTTTCCTCCTACTTTCAACTCCACATATCCTTCCCTCTTTCTCTGTTCCTCTTCCTCCTAAAACTTCCTCACCTCCTTCGCTCCCTAATCCTCTTTCCTCCTTCTCCCATTCCCCTTTTTCCTCTGATCCCCTTCTTTTTCCACCTCCCTTTCCCCTTCCCCTTTTCCTCTTTTTAAGTCCCCTCCGTTTCTTCCTTTTTTCTTCTTTCTCATCTCCCTTTTCTGCTTAAGCCTTCTCCCTGTCTCTTTATTTCCTTTCTTCTCTCATTTCCTTCTCTCTTTCCTTCTTACCTTTCTTTGTAATCTCCTCCCGCAGGAAGTGTAAATAATGAATGATAATGATAATGGTAACAATAATGATTATAATAATAACAAAAATAATAATTATGATAGCAGTGACGATAATACTAATTATGAGAATGACAACAATCAAAGTATTGATAATAATGATAACAATAATAGTAAATTGATAATAGCAAATAATATGATGATAATGATAATAACAACAACAAGAACAACAACAAAACACAACAGCAAACAACAACAACAACAGCAACAAAACAGACAACACAACAACTCAACAACAAAACTAACCAGGACAACAACCAACAAAAATAATACACAACAAATAATGTATTAATTAATAAATACACAATAATAATAAATAATGGATATATAATTAAATAATTAATAAAATAATTATAAAATAATAGATAATAATAATAATAATTAATAATGTAATATAACTAATAACGATACCTAATAATAATAATAAACTAATAATAATTAATAATAATCGACATAGTAATAATAACAATAATAATAATAATAATGAATAATAATAATAATAATAAATATAATGATAATAATGATAATAATAATAGTAATAATAATAGTAATGATGATAACAATAATGATAATAATGATAATAATAATAGTAATTAATTAATTAGTAATGATGATAACATAATGATAATAATAACAATATAAGAATAATTATATCGATGTATTATTGACAAATAATGTTGTATTAAATGATAATGATGATGCGATGATAGATGATGATTATAACAATAATGATGATTAACCAGAAATAGTAATAAATGATAATAATAAATGATAATAATATACATGATAATAATGAATGGTGAAAGCAATGATGATAATTGATAAGTAACTATATGATAATATGAAGGATAATGATAATGATAAGCCCTACATGAAAATGAAATAAGTTGCTATTATATAATGCATAAGAAGCAATGAGTTAGATGAAATAAATACTAAATTTTATACCTAATAACATAATAAACAGATGAAAAAACAACAACAATAGAAGCTAATCAATAAGAAATAGTACCAACAGTGATAGAAAAACACACAAAAACACAGACCAAATAAACATAGAATAAAAGGAAATTAACAAAAAAGAGAAAAAAAATCAATATTTTCGAGATTTTTCAGCCCTTTCTTCCTCCTTGCAAATAACAAAGCAAAGCCTTCCCTCCCGTGCCCACACACACACTCGTTCAGAGGGGATCTGACACTTTATCTCCCTCTTTCATCCCTTCCCTCTTTACTCTTCTGACGTGAACGTTCAAGGCGTTCACCTGTTCATCTCTTCTCTAAGCCTTCAATGCTTGTTGAACTTTGAACACGTTGGCTTTGACTCCACGCTGCCTTATGAGGCCTGATGCCATGGGGTGTGTTTTAAGCAAATTTTTCTTTCGTGAAGATCTCGTCGACCTTTTTTTCGTTTTGTTTCCTTTTCATTTTTCAGCTTTTTTTTCTTTCTTTGTTCTCTATCTTTGTTTACTTGCCTTTTTTCTCTCTCACACACACTTACTTTCCCTCAATGGATAAAGATATGCAATTATGATCAATATTTTAACGATGTCTACAAATATTTCCCACTGTTTCTGTCTCCCAGTCTGTGTTTACTTTTTTCGCCATTTCTTGTAGCCTTTAAATCTTCCCATCCTTTCAATTCTTTCCTTTGTCTGGTATTTTCTTATCTTTTCTGTTTTATAGATTACGTATCTTTCTATCTTCCTTTTTCAGTTTTTCGCGTTTTTCGCTTCTATCCTTCTTTTATCTATGTTTCTTTATATCTTTGTTTTTTCTTTCTCTCTCATCTTTTTTTCGCTTTTCTTCTTCTCTTCTTCTCTTCTCTCTCTCTCTCTCTCTCTCTCTCTCTCTCTCTCTCTCTCTCTCTCCTCTCTCTCCTCTCTCTCTCTCTCTCTTCTTCTCTCTCTATCTATCTTTCTATCTATCTACCTATCTATCTATCTACCTCCATCACTCTATTTATCTCCTTTTTCTGTCGCTCTCCTCTCTATATATATATATATATCTCCGCTCCTTCCACCATTCTTTCGTCTTCCAGCACCACCCTCCATTCCTTCTTCCCCCATTCTTTTCCCTAACTCCACCAACTACCCACTCTTCCTTCCTCATTCTCTCCCCCAAGCCCAATAACTCCCCACCTTTCCTTCCTCTTTCATTCTTTTCCCCACTACCCCGCCAAACCAACCAACCAACCCCACCTCCTTACTTCCTCTCTCTCCCTCTCCTCATTCCCTCCCCCAACCCCAAAACCCTCCTCTCTTCCTCATCTTCCCCCCAACCCTCCCTATACTCCCTCAGTTCTCCCCCGCAACTTCCAGCAACACAACACTTCCTCCTTCATTCTTTATCCCAGCCTCAACACCCAACCTCCCCCCTCCTTTCCTTCGTCCTTAATTCTCTCATCTAACCCCATCCCTTCCTCCCTTCTAACTCCCTCATTCTCTCCCCCAAACCTCCCTCCCTAATTCTCCCCCACTCAACCACACCAACCTATCCCCTCCCTTCCTTCCTTCACTCCCTCCCTCCCTAATTCCCCCACTCAACCCCACCAACCAACCCCACCCCTTCCTCCCTCTTCCTTCACTCCCTCAACCCTTCCCAAATCATTTCCCAACCATTCACCACCAGGTCTGCCCCCTTTCGACCCGTGCTTGTAACCTCCCTTCGGCCATCAGTACAAGATCGCATTAACCCCCAGTTGCTCCTGAAACAATGGAGACCCAAGCCGATGCACGCCCTTGGCCGCTTTTAACTCCCGGGTTGTGTATTTTGGCAGCGAAAACAAAGGGGTTCCGTTCGCTGCCACCGTGTGTAACAGCTGATGGCTAAATGGGGAGGGCTACCTGAGCGCAACCCTTCGTTTCTAATCTTAATTGGCATCGAATGTTCAAAAAATAGTTTTACTTTGATGAAGGGGGGGGGGGAGGTAGAGTTAAGGGGGGGGGGAGGTGAAGGGGTGAGGTCGCAAAACTTTTCCCGAAAGAATATTCATGATATACTCTTACTTTTATTTTTATTTTTATTTTTGTGTGAATGTTTGTTTTGTTCTTTGTTTTATGATTGCTTGCATGCTTGGTGAGCTACCGGTTATAATTATCCGGTTTATCAACTTACCGAAATAGAAAACGGTTTTGAAAAATATTATATACTGTTGCATGACTGTAAACAAAGCTCAGAAATACTTTGCATAAAATAAGACTAGATAATGAAATATAAATCTTACATATCATATTCACACACCACACATCATCATAGATAATGACACATACTGTACCATATATATATGTATATATATATACATATATATATATATATATATATATATAATATATATATATATTTATATATATATATATTATATATATATATATATTATATATAAATATATAGTATTATATATATTATATATTAATATTATATATATATATATATATATATATATGTATATATATATATATAGTTATAATATATATATATATATATATAATACGTATATATATAAATATATATATATATATAAAATTATAATATATTATATTATATAATATATATAATATAGGTGATTGTGTGTGTGTGTGTGTGTGTGTGTGTGTAGTGTGTGATGTGTGTGTGTGTGTGTGTGTGTGTGTGTGTGTGTGAGTGTGTGTGTGTGTTGTGTGTGTGTGTGTGTGTGTGTGTGTGCATAAATACATATGTGTAGGTATGTATGTGCAATTTTTTACATAACCACACAATATACATATATACATAATTATACATATACAAAAGATCAATAGAACCTCTTATTTGAATCCCCTTTCATAAGTTTAGATAACCTTCTTCCTCTTACACGCAGCCTATTTTAGTGGAAAAAAACAATCTGTACTTTTATTTCGGAGGAAGTGATTGACAGCTTTCATGGGCAAAGTTCTGTGAATAATTCTTATTCTATAAATTTTACTTCATGAGCTGAGTTTTTCGGTTATTGAGGATGTGCATGTCAGAACTTCGATGTATTCTTTTAAATAAGATATGTAGTGGACTAATATTCATAAAATCGTGAAAATTACATAAGATAGCATATTAATGAAAGAGAGTGTAATTTTCACGATTTTATGAATATAAAAGAGAGTCTTGATTGTTGAAAATTAATGATAACGAAAAACAAGTAGAAAAAAAATAGTTTTCCGTTCTTTACCCAATATTCAGGTTGAAAAAATAATTTTTAAAAGAATTTTCGTATTGACTTATTGCTTAATCTCTCTCCAGTTGAATCATTGATAAGCAAGATGCACAATAAGTCACCTTGCGAAAGAAAGGATTTGATGATCTCATGAAATAAATTGTATTACTTGAAAATCTGCCTCAAAGAAAAACCCAATACTGAACAAGACAGAAAATGAATAAAAAGAAAAAAAATATCACGACAATAGACATGTGATTGATAGATGTTTGATCAGCATGATTCACAAGACATAATAAGCATTTCCCACTTGTAATAGTTCATTAAAGATTGTCAGACGTCTTAACTGACACCTTAACATTTGTGGGGAAAGTTGGCTTGATAATGTTTCTCCCCGGCTTACAATAGGCCAAAGAATCACCAACAGCTTTCTAAAGTTGTTAAAATTGCTAATGAAAGTCGAAATGGACCCCCCCGCCCTCCCTCCCTCCTACCTTCCTACCCCCAACCCCTCTTTTCTCTACTGTGCCCTGCCCCTCTCTCTCCTCCTTCAACTTCTTCTTCGTATTTTCCGTCTTCTTCTTCCTCTTATCTCCTTTCTCTTTCTCCCACCTATCCCTCACCTTTCCTACTATTCTTCTTATAATACCTCTTACCTCCTTATCCACTCCTTATCCCCTCATCTTCCCCATCCTCCTTCTCCCTTTCCTCTACCTTTACTCTGCCCCTTCCCCTCTTCCCCATCACCTTCTCTTTTTTCGACCTTCTACCTCCTCCCCCCCCCCCTCCTTCCCAGAGAACAAGAAAACGCTGCGTCATGGCATCTCAGAGACATTGAGCTGTCAATCCCCTCATCATGACACAATCTGATGGCTATGATTTGTTGCAGTGTTGATGGTGATGTGGCGATCATGGTGAGGGTGTGGTGTCGAGCATGGTGTAGAGCAGTGGTGACTTGTGGCGCTGTTTATATTTTTGGCTGAATCAAGTTGGGAGATGAGATGGCGGATCTTTACACTGTAATGGTTTTCGGCGAGAGAAAAAGGGAGAGAGAGAGAGAGAGAGAGAGAGAGAAGAGAAGAGAGAGAGAGAGGAGAGGACAGAGAGAGAAGAGAGAGAGAGAGAGAGAGAGAGAGAGAGAGAGATGTATGTATGCATGCACATACACACACACACACACACACACACACACACACACACACACACACACACACACACACACTCACACACCACACAACACAACAACACACACACACACCACACACAACACAAACACAGCACACACACACACACACACACATCATAGCGTTATTTAATATTACTATACACCATATAATATACTAGATTATATAATAAATATATATATATATCTATATAGTATTATTATAAATGGAAGGTTCAACTTCATCACGGTATACTAAAGTCACTTAGAAAGACTACTGCACAT
Organism: Penaeus vannamei; assembly: GCF_003789085.1. Taxonomy (NCBI): domain Eukaryota; kingdom Metazoa; phylum Arthropoda; class Malacostraca; order Decapoda; family Penaeidae; genus Penaeus; species Penaeus vannamei. The sequence goes on along the minus strand of NW_020869785.1, from coordinate 508,067 downwards.
TCATCTTACAATTGTATATATACTACACCTATATAAATAAAATATACTATTAGTTATACATATATATACGATTAAAATATCTATTAATATAAGATATATATATATACTATATACAAATATTATGATGTGTGTATTGTGCTGGGTGTGTGTGTGTATAATATACTATATATACACATTATAAAAATTATGATAATACATATGTATACTATATACACTATATTATAATAACTATATTATATTACATCATGTATGTATTAAATATAACACGTATATCACTACTGTATTGCTACTAAACTATACAATAATATGTGTATGATATATATACTATATTATATATCTTATAGTATATATATAATGCATACCGTGACATATATAAGTATTGTATACAGATATATGTATAAAATTAATCTACCATTATATATATATATATATACTATATATATATATAATAATAATACTAACTTATAGTTATATAGGATATATACAGTCACTAGTTACTGATATGCTACATAAATATACATATTATATATTATGTATAAATCCATAGTAATATATAGTTGTACATCGTAATACTATATATAACTATATATATATTATAATAATATATATATATAATAATTATATATAAATCATACTTATACTACTATATATTGCTAATCATGCTCATCACTGTAATCATGTACTAATCCTGAATATGCTTATATGTAATAAACCTACTTATATATATATACTATAACATACTATACTACGATATACTATATGTATATAATGTATGTAATGTACTCTAAAACTATAACCATATATGTTATGAACTATTTAACTATTATTACTTATACTATATATAACTATCCATCATATACTAAATAACTATATATATATACTATAACACAACCACACACACACACACACAACACACACCACACACAACACCACACCACACAACACACCACACACCACACACACACTATATATATAATACTATATGTATTACATACTAAACCTCTATTATATATTATATAAAATACGTATTATATAATATATATATTCACCACTATATTATAACTCTAATATATAATCACAAATATAAATCAGGCCCACCTTATCATAAATAACTCAATACATATATACATCATATAACTACATACTAACATATACATATAACATTTAATACTCATATATGTGAAATACTAACATCATATCATACTACTACTATAATCAACCTATACTATATATAATATTATATATATATACTATATCTATACTATACAATATATCGTATATATACTAATACTAGTTATATAATATATATATATTGTTAATATATAGAGTATACAAATATAAGTATATATTATACTGCAATACTATAATATACTATTATAATATATATATTTATATAATTATATAATATATATATATATATACTCATTAATTATATTAATATATTATATTATAATTATAATACTATATTTATTAATATTAAATATATATTTATATATATATATTAATACTATAATTATATACTGCATATTTGTATATTGTATAATTATAGTATTATAACTAATATATATATATATTATATATTAACTATATATATTATAATAATATATCTATATAATGTATGTCATGTATATGGATAATATAGTGATAATAGTATTATATAAATAATAATATAGGATATTATAATATTATTAACTGATATATTATATAATACTATTATATATGTATGTATGTAAATATGTATGTAATATATGCGATATATATAATTATTGTATACTATGCAGTGGTGTCACTATGGATATATATATTATATATATTATCATTTACTTATTATATAATTATATAAGTATATTTATATTGTATGTATATGGAGGTTCTCATCATGTTTCGATACTAGGAGAGTTATAACCCACTTGAAAGACGAAGATCGGTTGCACATTCATCTTACCATGTGCCAGAGTCAATCATATAACAACGAGGAAAAAAAAAGAGAGTAGATAAATGTATTAACGAGGAACCACAGGTCAACATGGGAACGTGCTAAGTATATGACCTTTGACGCTACCTCGTATCTGAAACGTAAAGTGACTTATGTTGGTGTATTCCTTTATACAA
>NW_020869785.1:485683-489048 GCF_003789085.1 Penaeus vannamei | reverse complement strand
TCATAATCTATATTGATTTTATATGTATAATATACTATATACTTCTCTCTTCTCTCTCTCTTCTATATTTTTTTATATTATTATATATATATAATTAGGAGATCTAGCTCAGATTTAAAATAATAATATACTATATAATATATATGATATATATATAAAATATAATAGTTTGAAATTCTTTTGGCAGTCAGCCTCAACTGCAGCATAGGCATTCTCCGTGTCCCTTAACTCTGGTTCTACACATTCATCCCTCACCCTCAAGCCCTATTCACTCTCATCCTCAGCCTCCGAAAACACCCTCCTTTTAGCCTCTTTAGAAATGCAAAGTGAAAGATAAAAAAAAGAAAAGAAAGAGAGATAAAAAGAGAAAAATACCAAAAGCATTCCGGACTCCGTGCATTCTTGCGACGAGACTTCGCACGCAGAAATAAAACAAATGTAAATTAATGCTGCTTACATTATGATTTTTCCCCCCCCGGCCCGGAGGTTCCACCCTTCCCTTTACGGCCATTACAATCGATGTACACAAAGAGATATGGACATTATAGCACATTTAACCCAGGCCTGCCTCGGACTCGGGTGAGATAAGGCCAGGGCTTTGCATCTTAATGGAAGTTCCATGTAACCCCAAGAGAGTGTTATTAGCCAAGAGATCAAATGGATAATGTTCTTGGCCGTGTCTTCTTTTGGGCATATGTTTCCTTTTCTTTCGTTTTATTAACATATTAATGAATACGGTATTACTTATTGCAGATTAGAGAGGTTGCAAGGTTGTTGAGTATATTTTCCTTACTTTTTTCCCCCTCTTTATGGCTTTTTTTCTCGAGTTAACTTATCCGGTTGATATCAAATCGGTGCTTTTTATTATTCTTTTAATCAGGACTTCTGTAGTTGGCGCAGAAATGGATTTTCGCAGGTACTTCGAGGGTTTATATCGTGCATAAGTAGGTTAATGCTACCTGTGCTCACGATAGCTAAGGTCCATTTGACTTTAAGACTCCAGATGTCTGGAAATATTTTGATTTTTTCTCACCGATATGGTTTTCTATTACTTTTATCGTTACCTTTTTATTTGCACGTTATTGTTTTTACTCGTGTGAATTTATCTGTCTTGTCGTTTCTGCCATTAGTAAGACTGTCATCGTTATAGTCGCTATCATCATTGCCATTATTATACAAGCATTGTATCTCCTTTCGTCAATCTCAGTCCACTTCAATCTCTCTCTCTCTCTCTCTCTCACACACACACACACACACCACACACACCACACACACACACACAACACACACACACACACACACACACACACACTCACTCACGCGCGCGGGCGCGTGCGCACCTCTGTTTTGAACTCGTCTAAATCACAATACTTCCCCTCTCTTCCCCCAACAAACCCTGTCCACTCGTTGCCTCCCCCAATCCCCGCATTCTTACAACCCCCCAAATCAGATTCGGAAATTAATCGATCCCAACCCCTTCCCCCTTTACCTATACCACCTACCCACTCCCACCCCCACGCAACCCACACCCACCCCCCCCCCCCTTCCGACATTCACCTCCCTCCCCTACCCCCATACCCCCCAGCCCTCCTTTTAACACCTAAGTCCTTCTCCACGCTAAGTAAATCTCCCCCTAACGTTATTTAACTCGATAATAGAGTTATATTCCCCCAGCTATCGGCCTTTGAATTTGACAAGGAAGATACACCCAACGTGGCTATAAAACTGACCATGCATGAAAACGGTCAGTAACGTAACGAGTCTATACCGAAGGCTAAGGGGGGGGGGGAGACAGCGAAGTGAGCTAAAGGGGGGAGAGGAAGAAGAATTGGGAAGAAGAATGTGATGAAAGAGAGGAAGAAAGAATAGATGGCGATGATGATGATGATGAGGAGGTGGGTGAAGAGGAAGAAGGAAAGGAAGAAAAAGATGATGAGGAGGATGACAATAAAGTAGAAACTGAAGAAGCAGCAGAAAGTGAAGAAGAAGAAGAAAGAAAAGAAAGGATAGGTTAAAAGGGAAAGAATGCGTGAGGGAGTGGGAGCCAAAGAGGGAGAAAGAGAGAGAGAGAGAGAGATACACACAGACTGACAGATGGACGGACAGACCGACAGATAGACAAACTGGCAAATGGAAGTAAGGCAAACTAATAGAGATAGAGAGGGTGTGTGTGTATGAGAGAGAAAGCGGGCGGAGAGTAAGAGAGAGAGAGACAGAAGTGAGAGAGAGAGAGAGAGAAGAAGAAGAGAGAGAGAGAGAGAGAGAGATGGAATTAAAGAAGAAAAAAAAAAAAAAAAAAAAACGAAAAAGAAAAAGTGAGCGAGGAAAAGAAGAAGGAGAAGAGAGAGAAGAGAGAGAGAGAGAGAGAGAGAGAGAGAGAGAGAGAGAGAGAGAGAGAGAGAGAGAGAGAGAGAGAGAGAGAGAGAGAGAGAGAGAGAGAGAGAGAGAGTGGACAGGGCGGCAACGGTTAGTCTATAAAGTTCGTTTTATATCAGGTAATTTGTTAACGGTTTGTAATTATCATATTGGCCTTCACTTTATTTCTTTCTTGAATTTTTTCTTGGTCCTTTTTATCTTCTTCTTCTTCTTCTTTATCGCATCTCGTTCGTTTCTCTTTATTCTTCTATTCTTTCCCTCTAATATGAGTTATATATATAATACATATATATATATATATTTATATAGATATATATATATATATATATATAATATATATATATATATATAATATATATATATTATTGTTTCATGTTTTTGCTCTTGAAGGAAAATAGATATGAATAGTTTGATAATTATGAAAATGACTATCATCATTACTATTATCATCATCGTTACCTTCACCATCAATATTATCATCATCATCACTATCAGCAGCAGCAACAGCAGAGACACAAGCATCCTCGTCACTAACATCATCACCACCACAATCACTATCACCACCAGAATCACTCTCACCATCACCACCACAATAACTATCACCATCACCACCACAATCACTATCATCATCATTGTCTTTATCACTATCACTCTCACTATCATTAGCAGCAGCAGCATCACCAAGATCTCCGATACCTTATCCCAGTTCCTCCAACAATTCTGCCTACTCTTGAGGCTATTGTACTATTTTTCTCATTTTCCCTTCCTCCCTCAATTACCATTTTCCCCTTTATGTAGGCATTATTTAGGAGACTTCTCTGCCACTGATAAAAGAAACTATTTCACTCATTGGTTCTTCCAATATTCTTATTAACTGATACAAATACTCGTTGATACCCATTGATCCCTAAACCTGCTGTCATGGGTTGCCAACTACCCATTTGTTATTAATTCTCTACCCCTTGTATCTTTCCCCTGGTATTTGGTAT
>NW_020869785.1:475683-480683 GCF_003789085.1 Penaeus vannamei | reverse complement strand
TAACGCGAGACCTTCGCCTCCATATTTAAATTGGCGATTCCTGAACAGATGCCTTAGAGTAATGGCGGTAATTACAACCTTTGCAAAATAACATATAACCTGTGATTAGGTGTCGAAGACTCTCCCACGAAAAAAAGAGGAGGGAGAGAAAGAAAAATAAAAAATAAAAGAAGAAAAATGGCGAAGACAGCTTGGCTAAATCGACTGGTAATAGTTTTCTCGTCGTGAAGAAAGATCTGCCTTCGTTCTCATTGTTTTTTTACGCCTTTATTTACATATTGATCGAAATGGAGCAGAGACTTTTGACATGGGCGTGAGGCGAAGATGTGTGGCTTTTTGAGGGCGTAGGGGAGGAGGCGGAGGGTGGGGGGAGGGAAGGGGGAAGGGCTAGTCTAGCTCTGGACCTCTCTGACTGGGGGTCTATCTGAGGGGGTCTTTGTGTGTGTGGGGGGGGGGGTTGTGTAGGTCTCCGTGCACATGGATGAAAAATTGAATCTTGCGTTTGTGATTTATAGGGGTTGGCGCTGGAAGGAGGAGGATAGGGTGTGTGTGTGTGGGGGGGGGGGGAGGCGCTTTGTGTGAGGTTGTTTTGAAAGGAAGGAAGTGCGTGGGGTGGGGGGGATAGGAGGGGGTAGGAGAGAGAGAGGTGTGAGTGGAAAGAGAGTGAGAAAGAGAGAAGAAGAGAGAGAGAATGAAAAAGAGAGACGCTGCACAAAGTTTTATGTATAATGTGTACGAAATATATAACACAAAGTAATCTCAGCTGAAAGTATAGCACGGAGTACTTTCTGTTTAAACGGATAAGTAAAAAGAGAAAAAAACAATAATAATGATAGAAATAATAGATAAAAATCTGACTACTGAACTCTTCCCTTCTTTATATATGTATTCGTAAGATACAATTAATTATGTTAATAAACTATGTAATGTTGACGATGAAGATGATGAAAATGATGATGTGATGATGGTGATGATTCATGATGATGATGATGATGATGATGATTATGTGAGTGTGTTTGTGTGCGTGTGTGTGTGCTTTACAAAATTTAATATTCAAGCTCTGTAATTTGAATATCAATTTTGGTTTAGTTCTGTCATGTTATGACAAAGAAATGTCAAAAAACACGAATGATGTTGATTACGAAAAATAATTATGCAATAAGTGTTTCAGTACTGCAAAACAAATTTAATAGAAAAAAAAATATCAAGGACACGAACCGGAATTATCAAACGTACTTTTTATGCAACTTGTAGCTTTAATGTTAACATGCCATTAGTCAAATCTTATCACTTTTTTTTTTTTTTTTTTTTTTTTTTTTTTTTTTTTTTTTTTAAGAGGGCGAGTATCACATGTATTCTAAATGGCTTTGTGTCATTAGCTGGGCCTCAATTGCTTGTTTGCTTTTTCTTATTCTGTTAATTTTGTTATTTTGTGTGTTTGATCTATCATTCACTGATTTGTGATCATCCTTTTCACGTAATTTTTTTTATCAGTATTCAAACATATGTGGGATTCAGAGTTCTATTGTTTATAATTTAGCGACACGGACGTCCATGACATATTCGCGTGTGTGTGTGTGTTTTTGCATGAATACCTGTTTGTGTGCGTGTCTTTTGTCATTAGCTTTTTTTTTTTTATCACACAAAAGTTTTTCGCTCTTCTTAGCCCTCTCTTCTCTCCCCCTCCCTTTTTCTTCCCCTCCCTTCTTCTTCCTCCTTTTCCTCCCCTCTCCCTTTTTTCCCTCCTATTTTTTACTCCTCCTCTACGCCTCTCTTCCCCTCTTTTTCTCTCCTCTCCTCTTCTCTCTACCCCCTCCTCCTCCCGCTCTCCTATCTATCCCTCTCCTCCTCCTCCCTCTCTCTCTATCCCTTCCTCTCTCCTCCTCTCTCCATCCTCTCTCCCCTCTCTCTATCTCCCTCCTCCTCTCCTCTCCCCCCCTCTCCCCCCCCCCCCCCACTTATCCCCATCACCTCCTCAAGTGTCGACAAACAGCTGTGGTTGGAATCAATTAACAGAACATTACAGGAGTTCCTCGGTGTCACTGGCCCATCGCCTTGGCCCGGGAATACACCTTCATCCATCACTGAGGGGTTATCAGGAAGAGGGGAAGGGGAGGGGGACCTGGAGGCTGTTGGAGGCGGGGATGGGTGGGGTGGGGAGGAAAGGATGAGGGGTGAGGGGGTATCATGGAGGTTTCTGGATGGGTAGGGAGGAGGGGGAGAAAGATGAGGAGTAGATGGGTATCTGGAGACTGTGGAGGCGGGGGGAGGAGGGATGGGGAGAAGAGTATCTGGAGGTTTCTGGAGGGGGTAGGGTGAGGATGAATAGATGAGGTGGGGAAGGGATGGGGAGGAGAATGAGGGTGAGGGGTAACTGGAGATTTCTGGAGGGGGGAGTAGGAATGAGGAGGAAAAGTTTATGGGTAAGGGGTATCTGGATACTGTAGAGGTGGAGCTGGGGGAAGGGAAGAGATGAGAAGGGTATCTGGAGTTTTCAGAAGGGGGTTAGGGTGAGGGGAAAAGATGAAGGGTAGAGGGGTATCTGGAGACTGTTGGAGGCGGGAGGGATGGGGGAAAGGGATGAGGGGGGGAGGGTATCTGGAGGTCTCAGGAGGAGAGGAGTAGAGGGGAGGGGGTATCTGAAGGCCTCCGGAGAGAGGTAGGGGTTTAGGTGGTGTTTGGAGGGGGGAGTGGGGATTCAAGGAGGTGGGATCTGGGAAATATGGAGGGGGTTTGGATGAAAGGGAGGGGTATCTGGAGGCTGTTGGAAAGGGGGCAGAGAAGGGGGGTAGGAGATGAGAGGAAGGAGGTGGAGGAAGGAAGAAGGTGGGGGGGGGGGGGGAGTAGGAAGGTGGAGAAAGGAGGAATGTGGGGGGGGGGGGGGCAGGAAAGAGGAGGAAGGAAGAAGGGGGGCAGGAGAAGAGGAGGAAGGATAAAAGCGAAAGAAGAGGAAAGGAGGAAGAAGAAGAAGAGAGAGGAAGGAAGAGGAAGAAGAGACAGACAGGAAAGGAGAGTAATAAGAAAGAGAAAAGAAGGATGAAAAATGAAGTGGGCAGGAAAGAAAAAAAGAGAAAAAGTATGAGAAAGGGAGAGAAAGAGGAGGAGAGGGAGATAATGATAGGAGGAGGTAGAATTATATTGAAGTGAAAAGGAGAGAAAGGAAAAGGCAAGGGAAGAGGTGATGGAGATAGAGAACGAATGAATGAAAGAGGAGAGAAGGAGTAAGTGAGAGGAGAACAAGAATGAAGCGAAGGGGATAAAAGAATGATAGATAAGAATATGACTAGAGAGAGGAAGGGAGAAAGAGAAGAAATGAAAGAGAGGAAAGGGAATGGAAAGAAACGGAATGGGAAAAGGTGGTCAAATGAAGACGGGAGGAAGACGAACAGGAAAATGGAAGTAAGAAAAATAGATATAGAAAAAGAAAGAGGAAAGGATAACAGATAATGAACGAAAGAAAAAAAGGGAATAGACGAAGAAAGAAGAGAAGGAGGGAATAAAAAAAATAGGGACAACATAGTGACAGAGAGAGAGAGAGAGGTAAAAAATGATTAAAAAGAGAGAGAGAGAGACAGAGAAAGAGAGAAGCAAAAAAAGAAAAAAATAGATAGATAAATAGATAGATAGATAGATAGATAGAGAGAGAGAGAGAGAGAGAGAGAGAGAGAGAGAGAGAGAGAGAGAGAGAGAGAGAGAGAGAGAGAGAGAGAGAGAGAGACAAGAAAACAAAACAGAGGAATAAAAAGGAATCAGAAGAGAGGAGCAGAAGAGGACGGGAAGGGCGGTCCCGGCAGCGAGGCCCAGAAGGCGCGAGGGATTTATATCTAAATTGCTTCCACAGGTGATTCATCTTCGGGCTGAGATAAAGGCCATTGGGAGGTCCTGCTTCCTCCTCGCTCTCATCTGCTCTCTCTTTATCATCCTTCTCCTCCTTCTTGTCTTTGTCTTCTTTCTTGTCCTTTTTATCTTTCTTCTCTTTCTACTCTTCCCTCTTTTTATCATCCTTCTTCTCCTTCTCCTCTTCTTTCTTTATCACCCTTCTTCTCCTCCTCCTCCTCCTCTTTTTCTTCTTTTTATCCTTCTCCCCCTTCCCCTCTTCTTTCTTTTTATCCTTCTTCTTCTCTTTTTCCCCCTACTCCCCTTCTTTCTTCTTTTCCTCCTTCTCCTCCTTTTCCCCATTCTCATCTTCTTTCTTTTTATCATCCTTCTTTTCCTCCTCCTCCTACTACTATCCATTATCTTCATTCTTCGTATTCTCCTCCTGTTCCTTTACTTCTTTCTTCTTCCTCCTCCTCTCCTTTCATTCTTTTTCTCCTCGTCATCTTTCATTCTTTTCTTCTTCTTCTTCTTTTTCTTCTTCCTCCTCCTCCTCCTCTTTCATTATTTTCTTCTTCTCCTCCTTTTTATTCTCTCCATTCTTCGTGTCCTCCTCCTGATCCTTCTCTTCCTAATCCTAATCCTCTTTCTTCTTTTCTTTTTTTTCTTTCCCTTAATATGTTATTCTTTTCCATTATTCTGTTATTTTTCATATTCTACTCGTCGTGTATTTTTCTCTTATATCCTTTCTTTCTTCTTTTTTTGTCTTCTTAATTCCCTTATTTTCTTCGCTTTCTATCACATCTACATCTTTCTCCTCTTATTTTTTTTTATAATTTTAATCTACTTTTCTTTCTGCTTCTGTTTCTTCTCCTTTTTTTCCTCTTCCTCATTCTCCCCTTCCCCCTTCTCTTTGTCCAATACTGCGCACACGCGCGCGCGCGTTTGTGTTGGTGTGTATCTTTACATATATACATGCACATGGCGCACGTGAGTGTATGTTTGTGAATAAACATCAAATCAATCAACACGACAAGAGAATGAATATTTCCCGCGATAAGCCTAAACGAATAAGCGGGCGATAAGCAAAGAAGAAACTCCAAATGAAAATCAATTAAGCGAGCGGGAGAGCCAGCGATAAAACTCAAGACCCGCCAGCATTCTCCACTGTCCCTGTTGACAAA